>PVKS010022037.1:0-34335 GCA_004027875.1 Aplodontia rufa | reverse complement strand
ACTCAGATTTCCAGAAGGTTCTGTCCTTTCCTTCTCCTTTCCATCCTACTTTCCCTTCCTTTTTAAAAAAAAAAAAAAAGAAAAAAGAAAAGCTAAATAAAAATGATTCTCTCTCACACACATTGTTCTTCTCTTTAAAAAAAAGAAAGAAAAAAGAATATTCTCAGGGGCTAGAGCGGTGGCTCAGAGGAATCACACTTACCTGGCATGCATGAGGACCCAGGTTCGAGCCCCAGTACCACATATACAACTAATTGTCGGAGCAGTGAAAACCAGATGAAAAACTAAATACAAAAGGTTGATTTTCTCTCTCTCTCTCTCACTCACTCATTCACTCTCCGTCTCTCTCTCTCTCTCTCTTTAAAAGAAAAAAAAATAATACTTCCTATAACAAAAAAAAAAAAAAAAAAAAGAATATCCTCAGGGCTGGAGCAGTGGCTCAGTGGTTGGAGCGCTTGCCTGGCATGCAGGAGGACCCGGATTCAAACCTCAGCACCACATACACAACTGTCAGAGAAACACAAAACAAGACCAGATAAATAAATAAAAATTGATTCTGTCTTTCTCTTTAAAAAAAAAAAACAAAAAACAAAAAAGAATATCCTCTTTTGGGCTGGGAATGACAGCTTGCCTAGAGAGCTTGCTGAGTTTAATCCTCAGCACTGCAAAATATAAATACCACACAAAAATACAGCATATCAAACAAAAAATAAAAGATTCACTAAATCCACAAACCAACCAAAGACAACTTTCATGGCTGGAGAGGTGGCTCAGTGGTACAGTGATTGCCTGGCATGAGCAAGAACCCAGGATCAAACCCCAGCAGCACATACACAACTAAGTGTCAGAAGAAAAGAAAAAGACAAAAAAATAAATAAAATCAACTCACTCTCTCTCTCTCACACACACACACACACACACACTCTCTCTCTCTCTCTGCATCTCTCTTAAAAGAAAAATGACTTTCAATAAACTACAATCTATCTAAAAATTATAAACAAAGAATAATGCTACCAACTTTTAAAAGCAAATTTACACTGAGATCCCATCCTCACAAAGTTTACAATTTATCGTCAGAAACATCTTTCAGACAATTCCTTAGCACAAATATAAAATACCATTCAAATAAAAATTAGCACCAATCCCAAGTTTACTACTACTACAATATGCAAAATAGTATAAAGCTGGGGCTGGAGCAGTGGCTCAGCGGTTACAGCGCTTGCTCTGCATGCATGAGTACATGGGTTCAATCCCCAGCACCCACCTACACAACTAAGTGTCAGAGCAACGAAAACCATGTGAAAAACTCAATAAAAATTGATTCCATCTCTCTCACACACACAGCCTTCTCTCTTAAAAAAAAAATAGTATAAAGCTTAAAGGTCCAAGTTATCATAGTATATACTATGCTCAGTCATGATGAGGCTTATGATTAAAAAAAAAAAATTTACTATGGAAGGCCCAAATAGAATTAATTAGGTCTTCTTTATTCAATCAGGAGGCATTTGTTCCACTGCATTAACACAAAGAAAAATTCTGTATTTAAGCATAAATGATTTTACCTTTCTTTTTTTTTTTCCTACTGTTATCCATGGGGATGAAACCCAGGGCCTTGCACCTGCTAAGCAAGCACTCCACCACTGCACTACACTTCCAGTCTTTACTATTCTGAATAGTATAGTTTCCCAAACCATTCTTTACCTAATACTTTCAAGAAAAATTTATTGAAAAAAATGTCACATTTGAACTCTACTTATAATACATAATCTTCACATAAAACCAATGAGACTGAAACATCTTTATAATTAAGTGGTGTCCAATAAACGATTTTGTACATTGATTTGTATAATGATTTTACCCAGATGGAGGTAACTGGTAATTCCTCCTAACTTCATGGTTATGCAGTTCAAAGGCAAAGTCAAAGTTTTAAAAAACATCATTTCTCAAAAGTCTATTTGATAGTCAATTGTTTTCTTTTTTTTTTTCTTTTAAAAAGGGAGAGGGAGAAGGAGGAAGAGAGAGAGAGACAGACAGAAACAATTTTATTTAGTTTTTCATCTGGTTTTCATTGCTGCAGCACTTAGTTGTATACGTGGTGCTGGGGTTTGAACCCATGTTCTCATGCATGCCAGGCAAGTGTGGTAACCACTGCAGCCCCTGGACAATTTCTAAAACCTAAATTATGTGACTTGTCTGCTAAGTACTAATTGGCATTCTAATAGTCACTTGTTTGTATGGTTTTGATACAATATAGCTTCTATTGAAAATATGAATTCAAATGCACTGTGCTTATATTGGTAAAACAAAAATGTAAGGAAATTAAGAAATCAGATACATCAAAATAAACTAAATCTTGGTGTTCTCATTAGCTTTTGATAGAATATTTTATAGTTTTCAGTTACATGCCTATAAATTGTCTTTCTCTTGTTTTTACCAGCATCTATACCAGATTTCAGATAAGGCAAACAAAAACTGAGGTATAGAAATATACATTCAATTTTTCACTTCTGAAGAGGAAAAAAAAGCAAACATGTATGACTTTTTCTTCAAAGCAACCTCAACAGAAGAGGAAAAACCTCCAAGATAGCAAACATTAGGTTATAGTTAGGCTAATCTCCTTTCTCCACTTGCAAACAGGTATTTTTCCTCATAACAGAGTCTTTACAGTGAAAACATCAAATATGACTATAAATATTATTGATTACACTAACACATTTGAAGACTTCTACCCATTTACTGAAAAGCATAACTACATGCTAGTTAGTTATGCTTGTTAGTTAGTAATGGTTAGTTAGCTAGGCCAGGTCTAGTGCCACAATCTTGTAATCCCAAGTAATCAGGAGACTGACGCAGAAGGATGGCAAATTCAAGGCCAGCCTAGGCAACCTGGCAAGACCGTCTCAAAGTAAAACAAAAAGGGAAAGAAAAGGGTTGGAGATGCAGCTAAGTTTAGCACCTATGAGGCCCTGGGTTCAAACTCCATTGTGAAAGAAAGAAATGAAAAAAGAAAAGAAAGCCAATGTAGAACCCCAAATATAAAAAGACAGGCCTATCACATATCCTAGTTTCCTTGCAGTTCTTCCTTTGGATAGTTCTCTTCTGCCCATTTTAATAAAAAGGTAGCATATTTGCTGATCTGTAAATTTCCTTGAAAGCTGACAGTAAGAATATAAAAATAATGAGGAAAGCTCAATTTACAAAGTCTGAACATTGATTATGAGAAAGGAAGAATCCAAAATTAAAAAATCTATCCCTCCATAAATGATAAGTAAAGCCAGTTCACATTAATGTTACTCTGAAAAGAAGTAAATTTAAGGTTAATCTAAAAATTTCAATTTCAACTTTAATTTTAAAAAAGATCACGAGATATTTTGCAAATGCAGCTCTTCCTTTTCCTGAATCTTTTGACGATCTTCCAAATGTAGGCCCTGGAGTTCCCACTTTCATTCTTTCTGAGTGTGCACATTAATTGGAAATTTAAAAAAACAAGGAAAAATACATAGCAGAGGCTCAAAAAGACTTGCTAACACGAGTTAGAACACTAGCAAATGCTGAAACAAACCATGTACTAAATTAGTTATTAACAATAATTATTCATTCTTTTAGAGAGCTTATCTACTTTTTCTTTTTTTTTTTAAAGAGAGAGAGAAGGAGGAAGAGAGAATCAACTTTATTCTTATTTAGTTTTTCATTTGGTTTTCGTTGCTCTGACACTTAGTTGTGTATGTGGTGCTGGGGTTTGAGTTTGAATCAGGGTCCTCACTAGAAACGCTGAATTACCTCTCCAGACCCTCCATTTCCACAACACGCTCACATATTTCACATATATGGATAATATTCATGATAAATATAATATCCAACACAAAATCTTGGCTTTAACACCTTCCAACTTTCACTTATTTTCACAAATACAAATAGGAAAAGGCTAAAAAGGAATAGAATTAAGCCCACAAGCAATTAACACCTATGGAATGTTCTAACACTATGGGATGTCCTGATTTCATTCATTCTTAAAATTGTGAATATTCATTTCCCCCTATACTTTAGGTAAAGCATCAAAACTAAAATACAACTTCTGTTGCTTTTCCAAGACTTTCTTTGTTCTCTAAGTGTTTCATTAATATTCATGAGAATTCAAATTATTTATGCATATCCCCTTTTGTAAGTCACAAACATCCGGAGAGCAAGAATCTGTTACGACTCAATTATCCGAAGCACTGGACAAATGTTTTGAGACACCAATATTTGGCAGCCTCTGGAAAGAGTTGAGTTAAACAGTTCTGCCCTCAGAGTCCGTCAGAGAAGGAAGCTTTATAAACAAATTACAACACAGGCAAAAACAGAAGTTGAGTACAGAATTAAATCAGAGGACGAAGTAACTCTTGGATTGTAGAGGAAGTTCAGGGGTACATTTCTGCATTCCTCAAAAGCCCCTAAATAAAAACCTGTTGATCGAAGGAATGAACTGAATCTTGCTAATAATGAGAGTAGAGGTCCCAGGTCCAAATGAGATGTATCAGTTGCGTCTTGAAGCCATAGGATAAACTTTCCTGTTCAACAACTACAACATACATTCTCCATTATACTCGACTCCACCCCAGAAAATCACCTTGGAGAAGGACCATACCTGTACTGCCAGCTTTTTGCACTGCCACCGCGGCTGCTGCTGCTGCTGCTGCTACTGATTCCACCCGCACAGCTGCTGTTGCTGCTGTTCTTGTTTGGGGTCACGGCTGTGACCAGGCCCTCTAGCTTTCCTTCACTTTCCGAGACTTTCATTGTTGACACTGGTTCACCCCCCTGCATCTTAACTCCAAAGTCCATTTGCCCTTCGTGGGCGGGAGAGAACGACTCCGCAGAGTTTTGTAGGAGCTTAAAAAAAAAAAAAAAACACTAAATGTAAGCCCAGTTACTAAATCAGACGGCGCCTAGGGTGGGAAGCATCAATGATCCAGGAAAGCAAGATGCTCATTCCCACTAAAGTATAAACTTTTAAGAGGGCTGGGGAGCTCTGAGGGCAGATATTCTTCAGATATATATTTCCCTCCCGACAAAGGCAAGACGGAAAAAAAACACCCAGCTAGAACGCTTGGTGCCATACTCAAAGGCGAAGCTGAAGGAGCGCGGGGGAGGTCGCGGATTCTGTGGCTAAAAGCGCTGGGCGAAGGGCAGAGGACCAGAGACAGGGGTCCCGCGGCCTGACCTCCGGGCTGCGAGGCTGACCCGCCGCGCTCCCTCCACTTCTCCTCGGCCGGCCCTCAGGGGGAGGGTCCCGTTCAGCCCGCACGGCGGTTCCCGCCGCAGAAACGAGACAGCGCAGGGGCCAGCGCGAGCAACGCGGGAGGAGGGTCGAGGAGGCCGCCGGGGGCGGGACGCCGGCTCCCAGGGCCGCCTGTACTTAGTCCAGAGGCGAGCCGTTCCGGGTGACTGCGTCCAATGCCCCCGGCCCTGGTCCTCGAGTGGGTTTCCAGGGGCGGACGAATCCCTCACCCTCTCTCCAGCCCTAAGCGCGAACACCAGGGCCGCGGCCGCCGCCCCACCCACAGCCCCACAGCGGGTCACCCACCCGCCTGCTCTCTTCCCGCCTTCCCTTCCGGAGTAGCGTGAGCTCACTTCCCTCTAGAGCCGAAGCCCCAGGCGCCATCTTGGAATAGGGCACCTGGGCCCTGAAGGGGGTGGAGCCTCTGGGGTAGCTGTGCCCTGGCGGCTGACGGGAAAATCGAGGCGGCTGAAGCCAGCGGCAACTAGAGGAGCCACCGCCTGGGAAAGTCGGAGCCCGCTCTCAGAGTTGGTGCCTTGCGGGAGAGTGACTTCCGACCTTCCCACTGGGTCTTGTCCTTCCATTTGAAGCACCATTCCACCTGTCTGAAGACGAGAGCTTAAGAAAAATAAGCGTTTACAAACGAAAAGCAAAAAACACCTCTTTGTTTCAGTTGGTTTAGAGAAGAGCAAAAAGAAAAAGAAGACATTGAAGTGGAGCAAATCATTCGGGGGGAAAAAAGAAAGCTGTCTCAGGAGTTAGAGCTGTAAGAACCTGGGGTAGGTACATTTCCTGACCTCAGACAAATCTTGCACCTCCTTTAGAACTTGGTTTTGCATCTGTAAAACAGGAGTGATGGTTAGGAGATTTCTAAAGTCCCTTCTGATTGTAAATTCTACCAACAGGACACTTTCATTTAGTTTTTCATGTGGCTTTCCTTGCTCTGACACTTTGTTGTGTACGTGATGCTGGGGTTTGAACCCCTGTCCTCAGGCATGCCAGGCAAGTGCCACAACCGCTGAGTCCCCCAACGTGCCCTGTGAATTGAATTATAAACTATGTGCAAAACCCTAGGGAAGAGGCAAAGAAGTATTACTCAAAATGATAAAACTGTAAATACAGATATAATTAAGGTTGTGGAGAAAATGAAAGAGAATGAGAGCCAAGCATGGCGGTGTGCACTGGTAGCCTCAGCTAAGGTGGTCCCAGCTAATACTAAGACTAAGCAGGAGGATCCCTTAAGCGCAGGAGTTAGGGCCAGCCTGGGCCTTTTTTAGAAACACGGTCTCAAAAAAGAAAAAAACGGGAATGGGGAAAGAATGACATTGAAAATAAATGAGATGGGATGGAGAACTTACTTTAGAAGAACAATCAAGGAAAGCCATCTATAAGGAGATGACATTTAAAGTGAAAGAAGAAGAAACTAAAGGGAAAATAATCTTTACCTATTTTGGGAAATGAAAGATCTGGAGCATGACAGAGAGAGCAGTGTGAAATGAGAGTGAAGAGAGGCGGAGGAATTGGGATATCATGGTAAATGCAATGGAAAGTCAATGAATATTTTAATCAGAGGAAGTTTGTGAACTGATCTCCACTTTTAGAACTAGTCTTTTCAAGGGTTGGGGATTTAGCTCAGTGGCAGAGCGCTTGCCTAGCATGCTCAATGCCCAGAGTTTGGTCCTCAGCCCTGGGGAAAAAAAAAAAAAAAGAACTAGTCTTTTCAACAAACCATGCTCAAACAGTTGGATGACTGCATGCAAAAGAAGGAAGTTGGGCTCTATCTCAGACCATGCACAAATAAAATGGGTCAGAAACATAAGTGTAAGAGCTAAAACTATAAAATTTACATGAAGAAAAAACCAAATAAATCTCCAAGTTCTGACATTAGGTAAAGACTTCTTCAATAAAACATCAGAGCACAAGCTATAAACCAAGTCCAGTACCAAATGCTTGTAATCCAGTAACTCCAGAGGGAAAGGCAGGAGGATCACAAATCTCAGGCTAGCCTGGGCAATTCAGAGATGAGCCGGTATCAAAATGGAAAATAAAAAGAGCTGGAGACTTAGCTCAATGATAAAGTACCTCTGGGTTGAATCCTCAGTATTAAGGTATGGGGGAGTAGGTCTGAAGGAGCACAAAAGAAAAAAAAATCATTTTGGTAGGACTACCGCTCCGGAAAGCAGTATGGAGCTTCCTCAAAAAACTAGGCTGGAGCGGTGACTCCGTGGTTATGGCGCTTAACTGACATGTGCAAGGATGCAGGTTCAAACCCCAGCACCACATACACAATGAAATATCAGAACAATGAAAACTAAAATTGATTCTCTATTTCTCTCACTGTCCTTATCTCTTAAAAAAATAAAATAAACCTGGGAGTGGATCCACCATTTGACTCAGCTATCCCACTCCTCAGTATATATCCAAAGGACCTAAAATCAGCATAGTAAGTGATGCAGCCACATCAGTGTTCATAGCAGCACAATTCAAAATAGCTAAGCTATGGAACCAACCAAGGTGCCCTTCAACTGATAATGGATAAAAAAAATGTGGCATATACACACAATGAAATATTAGAGAGAATGTCTTTATGTCATTTGCCAACAAATGGATTGAACTAGAAAATACCATGCTAAGTAAAAAAGGCATTCCTAAAAAAACCAAAGGTTGAATGTTCTCTCTGTTAAGTGGAAGGTAATCCAAAATAAGGAAAAGAACAGAGGAATAGACAAAGGGGAAGGAAATGGAGGAAGGAGGAATGAGATAGGGAAAGTTCATGGAATGAATCAGACTTAACTTTTTCATGTTCATATATGAACATATAGTGAAACATCAACATGTAAATCAACAAGTCACTAAATTTATAAAAACTATTAGTAAATAACAGAAAGAGAACAGGGAAGAGAATGATACGGAGGGAAAATACTGGGGACAGGACTGAATTAGAATAAGTTAAACTGCATGTTTTTTGTTGTTGTTTTGTTTTTTTAAGAGAAAATTTTACTTAGTTTTTCATGTGGCTTTCATTGCTCCAACACTTCATTGTGTACATAGTGCTGGGGTTTGAACCCACATCCTCACAAGTGCCAGGCAAGCACCATAACCACTGAGCCGCTGCTCCAGCCCCTACTGCATACTTTTATAAAAATGTCACTAATGGGGCTGGAGCAGTGGCTCAGCTGTTGGAGCACCACTAAGTGTTGGAGAAACAATAGCCAGATGAAAATAGATAAAATTGATTCTCTCACTTTTACCTTCTCCCTCTCCCTCTTTCAAAAAAAAAAAAAGGTCAATGTTTATCCTATGATCAAGTATATCTAAAAAGAACAGGGGATTGGAGGAAGGGAGGGAAAGAGGAAATACTTGGAACTATGTTAAAACAAAGTACACCCCAAGCTTTAAATTCTGTTGCCATGTATTTCAAATGGGAGGAAGGGGGTGAAATGGAGACTGAATTAGAACAAGTTAAACTCCATACTTTTATAATTATGTCATTGTATAATCTTTTGTCATGTATTCCTAAAAAAGAATCAATAACAGAAAAAAATCAACTGGTTTTCATGAAAATTAAAAACTTTTGTTCTTTAAATAATACCATGAAGCGGGGCTGGAGCGGTGGCTCCACGAGTACTGTACTTACATGGCATGCGCAAGTACATGAGTTTGAACCCCAGCACCACGTACACAACTAAGTGCCAAAGGAATGAAGGTCACATGAAAAACTAAATAAAAATTGCTTCTCTCTTTCTCTCTCTCTCACTGTCCCCTCTTTCTTTAAAAAAAAAAATAATACCATGAAGAAAGTGAAAAGACAACCCATAGAATGGGAGAAAACATTTGCAAATCATGTATCTGATAAAGGACTTATATTCAGAATATGTAGAGAACTCTTACAACTCAATAATAAAAAAGATGGGGGATGGAGAGGTGGCTCAGCAAGGGAGCACTTGCCTGGCTTGCATTAGGGGACCCAGGTTCAAATCCAAGCACCCCAGTACCAGATACACAACTAAGTGTCAGAAAAAAATAAAACCAGATGAAAAACTAAGTACAATTGATTCCCTCTTTCTGTCTCTCTCTTAAAAAAAAAAAAGATGAATACCCCAATTTTAAAAAATGGGCAAAGGTTCTAAATAGACATTTCTCCAAAGATACATACAAATGTCCATAATTACATTAAGAGATTCTCAACATCATTAATCATCCAGAAAATGCAAATAAAAATCACAACAAGATACCACTTCACTCTCATTAGGGTGGTTAAACACACACACACACACACACACACACACACACACACACACACCACAATAAACAGATTTGACCAGGATGTGGAGAAATTGGAATCTTCATACACTGATGAATATGAAAATGTTCCATACAATGGAACATTTTGGCCATGAAGAAGAATGAAGGGTTGGTACATGCTACAGTGCAGATGGACCTTGAAAGCATTATTCCAAGAGAAAGGTGTAAGACCAAAAAAAAAAAATTGTGTGCTTCTATTTATATGAAATGTCCAGAATAGATAAACCCAAAAGGATACTTTGTAGACTACTGATTGCAGGGGAAAGAAGGAATGAGAAAAGACTGTTAATGGATGTGGGTTTTATTGGTGGAAGTAATGAAATTGTTCTAAAATTAGATAGTGGTGATGGCTGTAATCTTGTGAATATACTAAAACACACTAAATTTTATACTTCAAATGAGTGAATTTATGGTAGATGAATTATTCCCAATAAAGTTATTGTTTTAAAAAAAGTCTCTAGGGGCTAGAGAGGGGTGGCTCACTGATATTAAGGCTTGCCTGGCATGCACAAGAAACCCAGTTCAAACCCCCACACCACTTATACAGTGTCCGAGCAATGAAAAGCAGATAAAAAACCTAAATAAAGTTGATTCTCTCTGTGTCTCTCACTCTCCCATTCTCTCTCTCTCTCAAAAAAAAAAAAAAGTATCTAGCGGTTACATAGAGAATTGATTTTAGTAGGAGAAAAGGAAGCAGGGAGACTAGTTAGAAGGCTGTTGCAGGAAACGAAGTCAGAAATGATGCTGCTGACTTGGACTATAGTGATGACTATAGGGAAAGAGAGAAGTAAATGACTTAAACTGCATCTCAATTGGGACCACAGTACTTTAAATGGACTGGATATGCAGTAGTACAATAAAGTTCTTATCACCCTCTCTACTTCCAGACTGTCCTATGCGTATAACAGATCACAACTCTGATTGTACATCTTTAAATCTCAGATCCAGCCATGCCTGAAGGAATGTGCCTGTATACCAGTGACCTGGGAGGCTGAAGCAGGAGGATCACAAGTTCAAGGCCAGCCTCAGCTACTTAGCAAGGCCATAAGAAACTTAGTGAGAACCTGTCTCACATGTAGCTAAGAGGTAGAGCACTCCTGGGTTCAATACCCCATACCAAAAAATAAATACATAAGTAAATAAAAATAAAACTCAGAACCATCCAATGACCTTTCATTATATATGGAGTAAATACAAACTCCTCTGTCTGGGGGAAAACGTTGTAATAGTCGACTATGATGTGGAAAGGCCATATATCTGCTTATAGTCCAATGCTGAGTGAAATGAAAATCTATGTACAATCAGTGAGGTCAGCCAGCCATAGAAGTAACCCAACTAATAAAGGATCATCCAGACACCAGTGAAGGAAAAGAAGCCTATGTGTGTATTACTTCATTAGACTGATGGCAGATGTGATGGAGGAACATGCCAATTCAAGGTCAAGGGGCAAGATGGACTTTTCAGCTTTAGAGATCCTGAAACTCTTTGGTAAAAGAGACAATCAACTTTATTTAGTTTTTCATGTGATCCCGAAACTCTTTTGCTGTTGCTCCCAGCAATGATGAGACTTTGGGGACTGGCTTGTGCCAGCCAAACTTATGACAGACTGGAAAGACAGGTTACAATTAATAATGAAAAATTAGACCAGAACACTCAAGTTTGAATGTCAGCACATCATTCTGTGTAAGAAGCTCAAAAGGATGAATTATTACTAGATTACATGAAGGGAGTTGGTTAGATTGTTTTGTTTTGTTTTGTTCTTAAAAAAAAAAAAAACTTTGGTGCTGGAGCGGTGGCTCAGTGGTTTTGGCGCTTGCCTGGCAAGAACGAGGACCCGGGTTCAAACCCCAGCACCACGTACACAACTAAGTGTTGGAGCAACTAAGGCCATGTGAAAAACTAAATAAAGTTGTTTCTCTCTTTCTCTGTCTCTCTCACTATCCCTCTCTCTTTAAAAAAAAAAAAAGCAAAATCTTTGTTGTATAGTACTTTCTGAGTCTGACTCTCATTCAGTATCTAAGGAGAAAGGAGGATATATGATTTGAAAAAATAAGATGAAGAAAGATATTTGTATTTCTGCAAAGTTCGCAGTGCCTTCCCTAGCAGTCCTCCTGGATGAAGAGCAGTGCATCCTTTCTCATGGAGAAAAATGGCATTGCATGGTGGACCACTCCCGGGGCTATGATGTCAGACTGACACATGGATTCCAACATGTGTCATTGGACAGGTAACCTAACTAAACTCTTTGTATCTGTTTTTTCTCACTTATAAAATGGGAGTAATAATAACCTCTACCATGGGTGAATACCCCGCTCCGTGTGATGGTAATTGGAGACAGGCTTTTGGGAGGTAATTAAGGTTAGATGAGATCCTCATGATGGAGAATATTTTACAAGAAGACATAGCAGAAAGCTGGTGTCCCCCCGCCCCAGAGGACACATCGAGAAGGCAGCTCTCGCCAGGCAAGGTGGCACATGTGCCTGTAATCTCAGCAATTTGGGAGGCTGAGGCAAAAGTATTGCAAATTCAAGTCCATCCTTAGCAACGTAGCAAGGCCATAAGCTGCTTAGTAAGACCTCGTCTCAAAATAAAACAGTAAATAAAAAGGGATGTGGAGGGGCTGGAGCAGTTGCTCAGTGGTTATGGGGCTTGCCTGGCATGCATGAGGATGGGAGTTCAAACCCCAGCACCACATACACATTGAAGTCTCGGAGCAAAAAAATTCACATGAAAAACTAAATAAAATTGATCTTCTCTCTCTCTTTCTCTCTCTCTCACTGTCCCTCTCTTTTGGAAAAAGGATGTGGATGTGGCTCAGTGGTAAAGGGCCTCTGGGTTAAATACCCAAAATCAAAAAAAAAGGGAAGATGCCTGTAATACCAGACTCAGGAAGCTGAGGCATTTCAAGGCCAACCATCGCAACTTAGCAAAATCCTGTCTTAAAATAAAAAATTTAAAAAGGGCTGGGAGTGAATTAAAAGAGATGGGCGGGGCTAGAGCGGTGACTCAGCAGTTATGGTGCTCGTCTGGCATATGCGAAGACCCGGGTTCGAACCCCAGGACCATGTACACAATGAAGGGTCAGAATAAAGAAACATGCACAACTAAATAAAATTTACTCTCTCTCTCACTGTCCCTCTCTCTTTAAAAGAGAGAGAGATAGAGATGGGGGTATAGCTCAGTGGTAGAGCAACCCTGGGTTCAATGCCCAGGATAAAAACAGAAAAGAAAAGAAAAGAAAAGAAAAAGGCAGACATCTGCAAGCTAGGAAGAAATCTCTCACCAGAAACCAACTCTGCCAGCACCTTCGTCCTGGACTTTTAGCTCCCAGAACTACGAGAACATAAATTGCTGCTATTTAAACCACCTAGTCTATGGTATTTTGTTTTGGCAGCCTGAACTAAGACAATTTTTTTCTTTGAGTGGTTGTTAGCGCAAAATGAAATGACACATTTTAAGTAGTTAGATTCATGTTTGACACCTGATATGATGAGTGCTCAGCAACTGCTAGCCATTATTGTTAGAACAGGATTTACCTTCCAAATAAAATGGTTGTGTTTGGTGAGGGCAGCTTTCTGCTAGACAGCTCTGCAGAGGCTCCAATCAACGTATTTCTTTTTTTTTTCTTTCTTTCTTTTTTTTTTAAGAGAGGACAGTGAGAGGGAGAGAGAGAGAATCAATTTTTAATTTTTATTCAGTTTTTCACATAGTTTTCGTTGCTCGGACACCTAGTTGTGTACGTGGGTGCTGGGGTTTGAACCCAAGTACCTGCGCACGCTGGGCAAGCGCTGTAACCGTCGAGCCACCGCTCCAGCCCCCAACCAACATATTTCTGAAGACATCAACATATTTCTGTGGGGGAATGCCAGCTTTGTCTCCCAAATAAACTGGAGATTTTTAGCCATACCTGGATCAAAAGAGACCTGTCTAGCTGTCTACATGTAAATGCAGAGTACTAAGAACAGCACCTGGAATCACTAGTGTGTTAGTGTCAGGGAACATGCAGGTACACAGAGCTATTCCAGGTACAAGGTCATCTCGGAGGGCTTCCTTGGCCACTCTACACAGAGCAGCAGTTGCTTCCCTATTATTTTCCATCCCTTTGCCCTGCTTTAGTTTTCTGCATTGTATCTGACATCATATGCTTTGTGTGTGTGTGTTTGTGTGTGTGTGTGTACATTGCTTGTCCCCTCACTAAAACGTAAACTCCATGAGAAATGAGTTATTTTCTTATTCTGCAATACTTGATATTGTTTGACACATGTTGAATGAGTGAATGAACTTACTACAGTGATTAAGAATATACACTTTAGTGTCTGTTTCAGTCAAACTTTTGTTAATGTATTTAATATACCCTATAAGAAAAATTTAGAAATCAGGTGCAGTGGTGCACACCTGTAATCCCAGTGGCTCAGGAGGCTGAGGCGAAAGGATTGCAAGTTCAAGTCCAGCACCAGCAACTTAGCAAGGACCTAAGTAACTTAGCAAGACCCTGTCTCAAAACAAAAAATTAAAAAACAGTCCAGGGATGTGGCTCAGTGGTTAAATGATCCTGGGTACCGTGTTGCGGGGGAGTGGAGAACAATTTAGGGAAAGAAAAATTTGTTTTAACTAATGTCAGTTCATGATGGGCTTATTCCATAACTCCAGGCCGATGTGAGGCAGAACACCATATCAGATGGATGTGGTGGAGAAGAGCTGCTCAGGACTTGGCAACCAAGAAGCAGGGACAAAATATAAAATAAATGAAAGAAAGCAAGCTCCACTCACCAGGGACAAAATATAAAACCCAAAGGCACAACCCCAATAACCCACACCTTCCAACCATACCCTACAGTTACCACCCAGTTACTATTCAAGTAGATCAATCCACCAATTAGGTTACAGTCTAATCACTTCACCTCTGACCTTCTTGCATAGGCTCACACTTGAGCTTTGCGTGGGGGGGGGGGATCACAAATCTTGGCTCTGCCACTTAGTGTGTGATTTAAGAATACTGCCTTGGTAAGCTGTTTTCTCATCTGTAAAAGGGAAATAGGATGAAATAAAGAAAAGATGTAGAGGTGCTTAGCACAATGCCTGGCATGTAGTTAGTGCTGAACAAACACTGCTTATTATATTTTCTGTCTAATCGTGTTGTGCAGAGAAGAGAAGAAAAGGATGATTTGTTTCCCTGAAGCACAGGAGAAACTGTTTTCTTTATGAGCCTAGAGCTACAATAACTGGAATGAAGAGGAGCACAGGAGACAGAGAAACTGGGGGCAGAAGGACAAAGAGCAGGGTGGTGGGGAGCAGTTTTAATCTCAAGACAGAAAGGCATGGAATGGAGCCAGAAAAGCAAAGGTGGGGGGAAGGGATGGAAGGAGGGGAGACAAGGGAGCCAGAGTCAGAGGGAGGAAGGATGGAAGAAAGGAAGGAAACAAAATGTTCACTTTCAACATGCTACTACTTTAGCAAAACATTTGCAATTAACCAGGACCCTCCCTAACTTTCCCTCTTCAGTATAGGCAGAAATCCTTTAGCAATTTCCCAATCCAGTGGGCTGATTCAGATACAGGACTCCAGGAGAGTGGCATTTCCCTGGAAGTACTCCCTGCCAAGCTCAAAGCTTAGTGTGGGAGTTAAAGAAATAGACTCAGTTGGGCTTGTGTTTAAGAGAAGGAGGGAGGGGGCAGGGAATAGGAATAGCTGCTGTGCTCAGATTTTGAAAAAAAAAATGAAAATTTTTTTCTCGCATTGTTTGCTTCTCTCAGCATCTTTCCCCTGAATCCCAGCCCCCACTGAACTTCAAAGTACGTCACTTAAATACCAAGTAGACAGTGAAATTGGTTCTTAATATTTGTGTGATAGAGCTGGAGCGATGGCTCAGTGGTTCTGGCACTTGCCTGGCATGTGCGAGGATGCAGGTTCAAACCCCAGAACCACCTCCACAACAAGTTGGGAAAGCCACATGAAAAACTAAATAAAATTGATTCTCTCTTTCTCTCTCTCTCTCACTGTCCCTTAGAGAACACAAGTTCCTTAATGTGATGTGTCCAGCTTGTCTGTTTTTAGACTAATTTGACAGGTAGTGTTTTGCTCACAGAAGCTCATCAAAATGTGTACAGATTCTGAAGTCACATGATCTTTCTGTCATCCAGTGGCAAATGCCAGGGGTTTCCATGGAAAAGGAGAGAAAGAAAAGGCAACTCTTTCTTATTAGCATGAAATCACAGGGGTACGGATCCTAAGGAGCACTCATGTGGATCAGCTTCCAAAAATAGCAAGCAAACTTATTGTTCTCATGAAATGAGCTAATTGACAGGAAAGCAGTGATTTACTTGAGAGGATGTGTGCCAGTATCTCTTTTGAAAAAGCTGCATCCCTCACCAAAAAAAAAAAAAGAAAAAAAAACCACTAGGGCAGCCATTTTCAATATGTGCCCCACCCACACAATATCGAAATACTGTATGAAATCAATAGGTGTTGTTTGATTTTACATATTTCTTGCTGTGATTTGAAAAACATTATTTTTTTGTTTTGTTTTCTGTTAAGACATTTCTTTTTTTATTTTTTCTTTGGACACAGTCATATATTGGAGGGGATCGTTGTTACATATTCATGCATACATGGATATTGACAAAGTAAGTTAAGAGAGATCCCCTTGACCACTCCCTGCTCTCATATCTCCTCTGCTTTACCCCCATGTTATAGATAGAAATAAGCATATATGTGTGTATTAATCTTTAGACACTATTTTTTGTTTGTTTTTGGTAAAATTCATTTCTTTGTTGGGATTTTTTTTTTCAGGGCTGAGGACCCGAACTCAGGGCCTTGGGTGTGCTAGGCAAGTGCTCTGCCACTGAGCTAAATCCCCAACCCCTTCTTGGAGGATTTAATAGGCAAATTGCATCACAAATCTTCATAAAAGAAAGAGAAGGATGGGGGGCTGGATCGGTGGCTCAGCGGTTACGGTGCTTGCCTGGCATGTGCAAGTACACAGGTTCAAACCCCGGGACCCATGTACACCACTAAGTGTCACAGCAATGAAAGCCATGTGAAAAACTCAATAAAAATTGATTCTCTCTCTCTCTTTCTCTCTCTCTCACTGTCCTTCTCTCTTAAAAAAAAAGAAAGAAAGAAAGAGAAGGATGAGCTCATAAAGCCCCTGTCAGGGAAAGAGTGGTGTTTAGGAGGCTAAAGCAATGAAAAGATGTTGATGCTTCTCGTCTGTAATTCCAAATAAAAAGAATATGCACCTGTGGAAAATGAAAGGCAGCCAATGGTTTTGAAATGTCTCATCTCAAATTTAGGGCATTTGAGAGGAATGGTGCTTTATGCGTGTGCTCAAAATCCACCTAGTGTAGGAGCTGGAGTGGTGGCTCAGCAGTAGAGCACTTGTCTGGCATGTGTGAGGACCTGGGTTCAAACCCCAACACCACATACACAGCAAAGTGTTGGAGAAACAAAGGCCAGATGAAAAAATAAATAAAATTGATTCTCTCTCTCTCTCTCTCTCTCTCTCTCTCACTTTCTCCCTTTCTCTCTCTTATTTAATAAAAAAATCCACCTAGTTTACCCCAGCACAGTGACATAGGCCTGTAATCCTGGAAGGGAGGCTGAGGCAGGAGGATCTCAAATTCAAGATCAGCCTCAGCAATTTAGTGAGGACCTAAGCAACTTAAGGAGATCCTGTTTCAAAATAAAAAGTAAAAAGGGCTGAGGATGTGCTCAGTGGTTAAGCACCTCTGCGTTAAATCCCTAGTTAAAAAAAAAAAAAAATCCACCAAGTTTGCTCTATACAGAAAGGCCTTCCTGCTCAGGAAAGAAGGGGTCCTGAGGACACCCTTTTTACTCTATCTTGCACAAATAGACTTAGCTCAATCTGATTTGAATTCTAAAACATGTGAGCTATGAACAACTATATTTGCCATAAAAAAAAACAGTTTACAATGAAGGCCGGATTGCCTTGAGACGGAAGGAAGGAGACATCCTTGGTGCCATGTACGACGAATTCCACTTTTCTTTTTTTTTTTTTGGTGTGTGTGTGTGTCTAATTCAATTTAAAGGCTGCAGCCACGGAAGAAGAAAAAGAAGAAACGAACAGCTAGGAGAGAATCTACTTGCCTTTTCTGGTGAAGAGTCAGGAAACTGAGAAAGGCGCAGGCGTTCTACAGATCACTAGGTCTCTTAGGATAATCTGGGGAAGAAGACTTTCTTGCCAGAAGTTTCTGTTTGTATCTTAGACACCTTGTAAGACCTGGGAGTGGAGCCAGGCATCATCCTTATACTTGAAATTCAGCAAAGTGGAAAGGAAGATAGGCAGGCTGGGCCTGGTGGTGCAGAAATTTGAGTTTTAATGTGAAAGCACTCAAGGTTTAAATGTTCACGACTATTTTTAAAAATTAGGGCTGGGAATGTGACTCACTGGTAGAGCATTTGCCTAGCATGTGCAAGGCCCTGGATTTAATCCCCAACACTGAAAATAAATAAGTACTTAATACTGTGAGGTAACACAAAGCATGTTTATGACCAGAGTCAATCCACAGGTATCAGTTTGGAATCTCTGATCTGGAATCTGCTCTTATTACAAAATCGGCAACCAGAGAAAAGGTATACTTCTGAGAGGGATTGATGAAATTTAAGTGTAAATCTTAGCAGTGTCCTCATAGTTGGGCACTTTTGGAAGAGGGTTTTATAAACAAAAACTTCCTATTCCTTTTTTCTCAGCCTTATGTGGGGGCAAAGGAGAGGTAAAAATAGCAGTACTGTTGTAACAAAGTACCACAAGCTGGGTGGTTTAAACGATAAAATTTATTTCTCTCCATTCTGGAGGCTGAAAATCTGAGATCAAGGTATCACCAGCATCAGGTTTTCCCAGAGTCTGTCTCCTTGGCTGGTGTCTTCACGTAGTTTTCATTCTGTACCTGCATTCTACTTTTCCCTTCTTATAGAAACACCAACCATACTGAATCAGGAACCACCCTAAAAGACCTATTTTAACTCACATTTTCTTTAAAAACCCTCTGTCCAAATAGCATCACTTTCTGAGGTAATGGGAGGATGACTTCAACATTTTTTTTTTTTTGGTACCAAGGATTGAACCCAGAGATGCTTAACCACTGAGTTAGATCCCCAGCCCTTTTCATTTTTATATTTTGAGACAGCATCTTGCTAAATTGCTTAGAGCCTCACTGAATTGCTGAGGCTGGCTTTAAATTTGTGATCCTCCTGCCTCGTCCTCCTGAGTTGCTGGTTATAGGCACGCACCCCTGCGCCCGGCTTCAACGCGTCAATTTTCATGCAGTGGCTTGCACCTGTAATCCTAGCTACCTGGAAGTCTGAGGTGGGAGGATCTCTTGAATCCACGAGTTGGAGATCAGTCAGCCACATCTTAAAAACCAAGAATAAACAAAACAAAACAAAACATGGGGGTTGGGGATTTAGTTCAGTGGCAGAGCGCTTGCCTAGCACACGCTTGGCCCCGAGTTTGGTCCTCAGCCCTGAAAAACAAAACAAAACATGAACTTTGGAGGGACACAATTCAGCCTGTAGCAGCAAGTTATCCATCCTCATACAGCTGTTCCTAGAGCATTAGATGGAATGAGACAGCCTAGCAACAAGCATTTATTAACACTTGAATGTACCGAACCTGGTGGAAGAATCCAAAGAAAAGTAATGCAGAAACAGACTATTAGAGCAGAAAAAGGGCTTCAAGATCAAAGATCTGCTTAGAGATTATTTTATAATAAGAAAATTAGGGGGCTAGAGTGGTGGCTCAGCAGTTACTGTGCTCGCCTGGCAAGCGCAAAGATGTGAATTTGAACCCCAGCATCACATACACAACAGAGTGTTGGAGTAACAAAAGCCACATGAAAACTAAATAAAATTGATTCTCTCTCTCTCAATGTCCCTCTCTCTCTTAAAAAAAAAAAAAAAAGAAAGAAAGAAAGAAAAAGAAAATTAGGTCAGGGGCTGGAGCAGTTTCTCAGTGGTGAGAGCACTTGCCTGCCAAGTGCCACATACACAACTAAGTGTCAGAGACAAAGGCCAGGTGGAAAAATAAAGAAGGAAAGGAAGAGGAAGGAGGAAGAGGAGGGTGAGGAGGAGGAGAAGGAAAAGGAGAAGAAGAAAGAGGAGGAGGAGGAGGAGGAAGAAGAAGAAGAGGAGGAGGAGGAGGAAGAAGAAGAAGAGGAGGAGGAGGAGGAGGAAGAAGAAGAAGAAGAAAAAGGAGAAGAAGAATAAAATTAGGGCAAAGAGAGTCCCTATGACACGCCAGAGGCATAAGGTCACTGTGTTAGTCATCTTTTCATCCCTGTGACCAAAACACCTGACAAGACTAATTTAGAGTAGGAAAAGTTCATTTTGGGCACAGGATTTCAGAGGTTCAGTCCATGCTCCACTGAGTCCATTGTTTCGGGCCCATGATAAGGCAGAACGTCATTTTGGAAAGTAGTGGAGGAGCAATGCTCACCTCTTGGTGGGCAGAAGGCAGTGAGAGCAGGAGAAAGTCTGAGGGAAGATGAGCTCTTCCAGGGCACCCCAGGGACCCATCTCCTCCAGCCACGCCCCACCTGCCTATAGTTAGCACCCAGACAGTCCATTCTAACTAGGATGGAGGGATCAGGTTACAGCTCTCATACTCCAGTCATTTACCTCTGAACACAGGGGTTGTGGGGGACATATCATATCCAAACCATAACAGCCACAGCCTTTGAACTGGAAGAGGTGTCGTTCATATATTCTACCTTGAGGCCATAACATTACTGCCAAATGGCCTGACTTTATTCTGTCTGTATGTCAGATCTCCAAGTATTTCAAGACAGAAAAAATGTCCCTGTAGATATATTCTTCTTGATTAAAAAATCCTAGGTCCTTGGACTGAGGATGTAGCTCAGTGGTAGAACCCTTGCCTAACATGCATGAGGCCCTTGGTTCAAAACCCAGAATAATTAAAAAAAAAAAAAAAACTAGGTAAAGTCTTCAATTTCTTTTTCAACCATTCCTTTTTTTTTCTATTTTTTATTTGTATTTCTCTTATTAATTTTTTAAGTATGTTTTTCTTTATTTGTTCAACAGTCTTACATATTGGAGGGAATTGTTACATATTCATGCATACACGGATATTGACATAGTGAGATAGGAAGTTAAGGTCGATCCTAGTCCAGGATCTACCCTCAACCATTCCTTCTAAAACATGATTTCCAGTCCCTTCACTGTCTTGTATATACCTTTATGTTTCAAGAGAATGAGGGGTACAAGAAGGGAGGGCTTCAGAGTGGCCTGTGATTCAGAACTACAGGTGAATTAAAACCTGAATCTGCTTTAGCATGCGTGCCCTTTCTATGATTTCTGTCTTCTTGCAGCTATGAGTAAGTATTGGCTGTTTTGAACCCGTTTTCCTCAGGTCTTGTGGAGTCCCCTTCCCTGAGAATTGATTATAGTTGGCATGGACTGGCTTTAAGGCAGATCTGGCAGGAGACTGGGCCACATTCCCTCAGCAGTGAGGGCCAAGAAGGAAGGCACTTCTTCTTTCATGTACCCATGAAGAGGAAGAGATTTCCCACATAAGTACTTCTTTGTCTCAGGAAAAGGAGGTTGTAGCCACCTGTTCCCGTGATATGCTGTCGTATCACTTGTGTATAACCTAAGCTGGGAGGAAGGGAGAAGTAAACAAGATGGATCAACCGCTACGATTTTAAGATACTTCTTAGTAATCTTCTATGCTCTCCAGTAAGATCATTTTTTTATTGTGTGACTGGTTAAGAGAAGTAGCTATTGTTAAATCTGCTTGTACTATCCTCCTACCTAAGAAACCCTGCAGGCAGTTCTAGTCTAGCCCAGCACTCAAAGTTTCTATGCCTATGCTTGTTTCCAACTTCCTGTGAGGCTGTAACTCTAAAAGCATCACTGACTTCCTTTCCTCACCCTTGCCTCTAAAATCGGAACCAAGAAAGCTGAGCTCAGCTTTCAGTGGGAGACAGGGTTTCTTTCTAACAGTGAAAGCACAGGAAACCCTGAGATCTACAGTGAAGATACTATAAATTCTCGATCTCTTCAAAGTTTCAGGGAAAGAACTAAACACCAGTGTGTCAGAAATGCAATTGGTATGCCTTCAAACGAACCTGACTCCAGGTCTTGGAAGGTTTCAGTTGTTTCACAGATTAACAGACCAACTAGGAAGAGAGCTGCTACAAGAAGGGAGAGTGGAGGGCCCTTATTTTAAGCCTGGCATACCAAATGGCCTTCCAGGATGGACGCTGACAGCCAGCCAGCTGCAGCAGCAGTGGTGGGGCGGTGACCCCTGGGCGTACCTAGAGCACCAGCTTCACACGCGGAATTGCTCTCCAAAACTCTTCCCCTCAGTCCAATTTCTCCTTTGTCTTCAGTTGCCTCTGTAGGCCCAGGCCTTCACAGGAAAAATATGAATCATATCCCCTTGTCCTTCTCTTCCCAAGTCCTTGAGAAAGGGCACATCTCCCTCAGCCTGGATTCTGACAGTGAGTTCTCTGTGGTCCTAGTCTCAGTCATGCTTTCACTGATACTGAGTAATGTTACTATACTATCTTACCATCTTATACTTGGCTCCTGAAAAATTTTTTTTTTTTTAGCCAGACGAAGAAGATGGTCATCTAGTTTTTTTTTTTTTAAGAGAGAAGGACAGTGAGAGAGACAGAGCGAATCAATTTTTATCTATTTTTCACATGGCCTTCGTTGCTCTGACATAGTTGTGTAGTTGTGTACAAGGTGCTGGGGTTTGAACTCGTGTATTTGGGCATGCCAGGCAAGCACCGTAACCACTGAGTCACCACTCCAGCCCCGGTCATCTAGTTTTTTAAAGGCCATTTTAAGTTGGGTGCTGTGACATGTGCTCAGATTCCCAACAAATTGGGAGGCTGGAACAGGAGGATACAAGTTGGAGGCCAACCTCAGCAATTTAGTGAGATTCTGAGTCAAAATAAAATGAAAAAGGCAGCTCAATGGTAGAGTACACTTGGGTTCAAACCCCAGGACTACAAAAACACAAATAAACAAAAACTCCACTTTTAAAGTCATTTATTTGTTTATTTGGGGGGTGCTGGGGACTGAACCCAGGGATACTTTGCCACTAAGCCCAGTCTTTTTAATTTCTTTAGACAGGTTGTCACTAAGTTGCTGAGGCTGTCCTCGAACTTGTGATCCTCCTGCCTCAGACTCCCAAATTTCTGGGATTACAGGCATGCACCACCACACCCAGCCTTGTACTCATCACTTAGAGCATATTTCACACATATAAAAATGTTTGGATTAGAAGGGAGATCCCATGCAAAACATTCAGGGTCAGCCTCAAATTCTGCTAAGGATGGCTTCTTCCTGCTCACAGCACTGAAGCTCATCTGTTTCTCAACTCAATGATCTTCTGCCTTGGGCACTTCAGCAGGCACAGCCTGTCTTTGACAGATAAGAACTATCTCAGGGGGCTGGAGCGGTGGCTCAGCGGTTTCGGCACTTGCCTAGCAAGCGCGAGGACCCGGGTTCAAACCCCAGCACCACGTACACAACTGAGTGTTGGAGCAACTAATGCCATGTGAAAAACTCAATAAAATTGTTTCTCTCTTTCTCTGTCTCTCTCACTGTCCCTCTCTCTTTAAAAAAAAAAAAAAAAAGAACTATCTCAGGTGTGACCCCATACTCAGTCCATATCATTCTTATTTGACTTTGTCCCAGGCTAGTACAGTATGGAATCTTATGAGATAAATCTGTTACCAACACAATTTTGAAAATAGAAAACATTCCAATTCCTTTTGGTTGCTCTGTCTGGATATGATGTGAATTTGCCTCTGGACTAATTGTTGCAGCTGACCAGAGCACCAGCACTTGCATGTCCCCCAATACCCCTCATATAGTACCTACAGGACACTCACAATTTGCTCTTTACAGCCCCACTGCAAGGTAAGTTCTGTAGGGGGTTAGGATTTTTTTCCTATAATAATTGACATATAGCAAGAAAAAAATATATATATACATGTATATATACATATATATAGAGAGAGAGCATTATTTGTTTTTTTTTTAAAGAGAAGGACAGTGAGAGAGAATCACTCTTTATTTAGTTTTTCACATGGCTTTCGTTGCTCTGACAGTTGTGTACGTGGGTGCTGGGGTTCAAACCCACGTATTTGTGTATGCCAGGCAAGCGCCACAACTGCCAAGCCACTGCTCCAGCCCCTATTTCTTGTTTTTTAAATCCCTGTCACCTAGAAAAATGCATATTGAACAAATCTTTTATGAATAAATGAATTAGAAAGGCCAGCATCTCCATAATTGTAATATCCATTAGTTTTTAGACAGCTAAAAGTATCAGCCTAAGGTGAATAAACTTCACTACCAAATGTAAGGGAACTCAGTGTTATTCTGGGATTGAACCTCGAGGTGCTCTACCACTGAACTACACCCCCAGCCCTTTTTATTTTTTATTGTGAGACACCAAGTCTACGTTGCCCAGCTGACTTTGAACTTGTGATCCGCTTGCCTCAACATCTGAGTTGCAGGTGTGCACCACTGCACCTGGCTGTTGTTCCACTTTCTAGACTGATTCTCTTCCTGACTACATTTTGGAAGCAGTGTGGCTCTTTCATAAGGTTAAGTAGTGGAGATGATCTGGTCTGGTTGAAAGACCATGGAACAGAATGAGAGGACTCTGGGTTTGAATCCTGGTTTCATTATTTTATAATTGCATGACCTTGGACAAACTACATATCCCTAAAGCCCAGTTATTTTATGAATCAAATGGGAATAGTGATAGGATCATTACACATTGTACACATGCACTGAAATGTCACACTGTACCCCATAAACATGTATAATTGTTATATACCAATCAAAAAATATATAGGGCTGGGGGTATAGCATGATGGTAGAGTACTTACCTAGCATGTGCATGGATGGCCCTGGGCCTGACCCCCAGGACCACAAAAATGAATAAATTAAGATGGGAGCAGTGGTGCACATTTATAATCCCAGCTATATGTGTGGTTGAGGTAGGAGGATCACAAGTACCAGGCCAGCCTTGGCAACTTAAACCCTGTCTCAAAATAATTAAAAGAAGGGCTGGAGCGGTGGCTCAGTGGTTGCTTGCCTGGTATGCAACAAGGACCTGGGTTCAAACCCCAGCACTACATACACAACTAAATGTAGGAGAAACGAAGTCCAGATTAAAAAAAAAGATTAAAATTGAATCTCTCTCTTTGTCTCCTTCTCTCTTAAAAAAAAAATTATTAAAAGACCTGGTGATGTTGTTCAGTGGTAGAGCACTCTAGGTTCAGTCCTGAGTACCGAAAAAAAATATATATATAACAAATTATATATATATTTTTTAAGAGAGAGGGGGACAGTGAGAGAGAGAGAGAGAGAAAGAGAGAGAAAATGATAAACAATTTTTTAGTCTTTCATGTGGCTTTCATTCCTCTGACACTTTGCTGTGTATGTGGTGCTGGGTTTGAACCCACCTCCTCACGCGTGTCAGGCAAGCACAGTAACTGCTGAGCCACTGTTCCAGCCCCAATAATATATTTTTTTTTTAAAGAGAGAAGGATAGCGAGAGAGAGAGAGAGAAAGAGAGAGAATCAATTTTTATTGAGTTTTTCACATGGCTTTCGTTGCTCTGACACTTAGTTGTGTACGTGGGTTGCTGGGGTTTGAACCCGTGTACTTGCGCATGCCAGGCAAGCGCTGAAACCGCTGAGCCACCACTCCAGCCCCTCAATAATATATTTTTAAAAATATATTCTTAACCTACAGAAAAGGGAGGAGGAATTAATAATACTTACCTGCTAGAGTCATAGGAAGTGAAAATGAAATAACATGATGTTAGGTAACTTCTTACACTACTTCAGATAAATAAACCTGGTCTAAATATTTCTAAATAGAATTCATCTGACCTCTGTTTTTTTTGTTTTTTGTTTTTTGTTGGTTTTTTTTTTTTTTTTTTTTTTTTTTTTTTTTTTTTTTTTTTTTTTTTTTTTTTTTTTTTTTTTTTTTTTTTTTTTTTTTTTGGTCATTTGTTTGTTTTTTTGTTACCAGGGATTGAACCCAGAGGCACTTAACCACTGAGCCTCATCCCCAGCCCTCTTAATTTTTTATTTTGAGACAGCGTCTGGCTAAGTGGCTTAGGGCCTTGCTAAGTTACTGAGGTTGCCGCCTTACAGGTGTGTGCCATCATGCCCAGCTCACCCCTGTTATTGATGGCATACTGATAAGTCGCTCAAAAACTGTATTTATAGTTGGACACAGTGGTGCACATCCTGCCACTCTGGGAGACTGAAGCAGGAGGATCACAAGTTTGAGGCCAACTTATTGAGATCCTATCTCAAAAAAAAGAAGAAGAAGGAAGGAAGGAAGAAAAGGACTGGGGATGTGGCTCAGTGGTAAAACACCACTGGGTTAAATCCTGGACCAAAAAATATAAATAAAAAAATTAAATAAAAATGGTTTGGGTTGGGCTGGAGCAGTGGCTTGGCGGTTATAGCACTTGCCTGGCATGTGCAAGTACACGGGTTCAAACCCCAGCAGCAACAAAAGCCCTGTGAAAAGCTCAATAAAAACTGATTCTCTCTGTCTCTCTGTCTCTCTCTCTGTCCTTCTCTCTTTAAAAAAAAAAAAGAAAAGATTTGGGTTAGGATCACAAAGGATTCCTATCTGCCTGTAGGTTTCTGCTTTTCTCTTGATCTGTTTTTTTTTTGTTTGTTTGTTTTTGTTTTTGAGAGAGAGGGAGAGCGAGGAGGATAAATAGTTTTCATCTGGTCTTTGTTGCTCCAACACTCAGTTGTGTACATGGTGCTGGGATTTGAACCCGGGTCCTCATGCATACCAGGCAAGAGCGATACTGCTGAGACACCACTCCAGCCCTCTTGGTCTATGTTCTTTATGGAAGTTTCTTCCTTGCCATCTTGCAGAAGCATCTTTCTTTGGTGACTTCCTACTGCTTTTTACTCTGCATGGCAATATGTAATCTTGTCTTTCACATATTCTTGATGAGTCAATTTTTCTCCCTTGATATTATCTTAGGGACAATCAATATGTAACTATGACTCTCTGCCCAACAGTAAAATAAAAAAAAAAGTGAGAAGAAAAGGAAATTCTCCTGGGATTGGATCTCATAATTTATAGTGACAGTCCACTCTGCCATATCTTCTGAAGTGTGTGCCATATTCCAGCAGTCCTATTTGGCTCTGCACGAGCAGCCCCCAGTTTGGGACTAGCCTATGTGTTCCAAAGTGTATTTACAATCATTTAAAACTCACAGTACCAGTTCCCACAGGAAGGAGGTTACCTCTCAGGGAAGTCCAAGAACATCTAATCCAGAACATTGCTGATTGGGTGCACTCTGGGTACTGTTCAGCTCCTCCCATATCTGCCTCCTTGATTCTGTGTGAGAGGGAGGGTGGCACTTTGTGTTCCAAATCTGGCAGCCTGGATACAGCTCTCCTCTACTCCCTACTCAGCTGGGCAGCGGAGAGGGGTGGAGACTGAGCCAGGGAGCAGGTTGGGGAAGGCACATAATCCTGGGCAGGAGGACCAGAATTTTATTTTTTCCTTCAGAAAGTTGATTCTTTGTCTCTGGACATCTTCCCAGTCCTTTCACTCTCCTGCATTTTGAATGAAGAACAATAGGAATTATGACATTTGTATGGTGCATTTTTGGTTTACAAATGACATATTTTCATCCCTAATGTCTCACCGGTCTCATTTGGTTCACAGTAACACTCTTGAGTTATTGTTATGATTTTTTGTTTGTTTGTTTAACAGGCAGGAATGCTAAGGTTCAGAAATGAATGCTTTTAGTGGGCGCTGGAGGTGGAAGCCTCCAGCTCAGTGGAAGAGTGCTTGCCTAGCATGTTCCAGGCCTTGGATTCAAACCCCAGCCCTCCAAAAAAAGTTTCCAGGGTCTGGAGTGGTGGCTCAGTGGTTATGGAGCTTGTCTGGCATGCATGAGGACACAGGTTTGAACCCCAGCACACAACAAAGTGTCAGAGCAATAAAAGCCCCATGAAAAACTAAGATTAATTTCCTCTTTCTCTTTCTCTCTCTCTCTCTCTCACTGTCCCTCTCTCTCTTTAAAAAAAAGTTCCCAAGGCCAGTTGGGGCATGGATGTGACAAGAGGCTCAATTGCCACCTTAATGTGGGTATCATCACAAGGTCTCCTTGCACACCTTTTTTTTATATTTTATTTATTGAATGAAGATTTACATAATACTTATTAGGTGTCAGGCACTGATTTAAGAGTGTTATCAATGTTAGCCCCAATATGGCTTATTAATAAATTGCATTCTGAATTCCCTTCTTTTTTTTTTTCTTTTTTGGTACTAGGGATTGAATCCAAGAGTGCTTTATCACTGAGACACATCCGCAGCCCTTATTTGTTTGTTTGTTTATTTGAGATAGGGTCTCACTAAGTTGCTTAGAGTCTCACTAAGTTGTTGAGGCTGGCCTCAAACTTAAGAACCTCCTGCCTCAGCCTCCTCAGCTGCTGGGATTACAGGCATGTGCTACTGTGCCCCACTGAATTATCTTCTTTTTCTTTTTAAACCTGTGCATTGGTCTTGTAATCAGTACAAAAATGCACTTTTATAATATTCCCCACAGAGCTTTGTTCAATCAAAGAGGCCTGTGCTACTTAGTCAAGTATTCTCTCATTCTTGCATTCTTGGTATAAGATGAGTCATTCCAGGAGCCAGATTCTTTGCTCAAAAGTTTTTTTTCCTTTTTTTTTTTTTGCTCAAAAGTTTAAAGAATGAGATCAGCTTTTTTTTTTTTTTTTTTTTTAACCAGGGATTGAACCCAGGGTTGCTTAATACTAAACCACATCCCTAGACCTTTTTATGTTTTATTTTGAGACAGGGTCTCACTAAGTTTTTCAGGGCCTTGCTAGGTTGCTGAGGCAGGCTTTGAACTTGTGATCCTCCTGCCTCAGCCTCCCGAGTTGCTGGGATTACCGGTGTGCATCACTGCACCAGCTGAGATCCCTTTATGTTAGCAAGTTCAGCAAGTCTTTTCACCAAAGATTTATTTATTTTATGACAAAAATATAAATTGTCTTTAGCCAGAGCTAGTCTTCACTGGTGCAATCTGTCTTCTAACGAACACTCTTTTCTGAGCCCAGCAGTTTGGGCTTATTAGGGCCTGAAGAGCATTTGATCAGCTAAGAGGAAGAGTAGCCTAGAAGTTACCAGGATGGGCTCTGCAAACAGATCTCTGGCTTTGGAGTCCAGCTTGAGTGAGTTACTTACCTTGTCTGTGCATCCGTTTTCGCATCTGTAAAATGAGGTAATAATGACAGAGTAGGCACCATACCTTTTTTTAAAATTGAACACAAGGGTACTTTATCACTGAGCTATAGCCTCAGTTCTTTTTATGTTTCATTTAGAGACAGTCTTGCTAAGTTGCTGAAGTTGGCCCTGAACTGGCCCTGAACTTGCAATCCTCTTGTCTCAACCTCCTAAGCCACTAGGATTATAGGTACCAGCCACCACCCAGGCCAAATTCCATATCTTATAGGTACTGTTTCCCCAGCTCTTAGCACAGTACCTGGTCCAAAGTAAAAAGGTAGTAAATAAGTGTTCAACTGTTACTGAGGGGAAATCTTAAAAACCCTCTAATTTCACTTGCCTTTAGTTGACTTTTTTTTTCTTAATGGAGTTTTTTTTTTTTTTAATTGAAAAACTTAAATCTTGGGTACCAATTTTCAGGGAGGAAAATCAAATAAAAAATTAATGTCCTCTGGGTTATAGCAGAACCCAGAAACTACAGTCTTATAATTAAAAAGTTCTAGGTGTTTCATAATTGACCTTTTAATACAAAATGACCTAATAATTTGCAATTTGTGGTTCTGGGTGGTGAAGTCCATAGGAAGCCAGGAAATTTTCAAATCTTCAGGTGATTCTCACAAGTGGTTATTTGGGTTTTGAATCGGTTTTTCCTCATCTAAGAGGTGGCAACAGCGACAGTGCCCTCCTCTGGGCAGCTTCTTTCTGAACGGTATGAGCCAGTAGAATGGCCACAGCTTCATCCACCTTGGAGCGGGGAGATCTCCAGCATGTGTAGCAGCTCAGAGTCGTGGATGTCCAGTAGCCTTCCCAGGATCTTTCCAGCCAGGTTTGAATATATTGTTTGGATCAGTGGAAACAAATGTTCTCCCAGTATCTGCTACTATTCTTGGGGGTGCTGCCGCCAGCATGTGGGCAGCCAGAGGCTCTTGCCTCAGCACATGACTGTGTGCTCTTGCCCCTGCTGTGTGACTGCAAAGGCTGTACGGCAGGGTGCCACAGTGGAGGAGCAGCAGTAGCAACTGCAGCATGAGATGTAAGGCTTGGCACAGCTGAGGGAACACTGACTCTCTGAGTGGAGCCAGATTGTGAAGGCAGACAAGGCCCACACTGGCATATACCACTTGGCATTCTTTTGAAGTCCTGAAGTCCCCCTCATTGCTGCCAGCATGGATTAGGCCTCATCTGTGCTAACTTGGTCAGTGTGTAATATGGAGATCTTCCCTGAGCCTTACAGCACTGCCAGCATGAAGTAGCCACTAGCTGCAGGCTGAAACTGATTTAACATGGCATTGGATTGGGCTGGAGTGGTGGCTCAGCCGTTGGAGTGCTTACCTGGCATGCAGGAGGACCCCAGCACCACATAAACAATTAAGTGTCAGAGAAACAAAGGCCATATGGAAAAACAAATAAAACAGATTCTCTCTTTAAAATAAAATGGCATTGGCAAGGCTGGGATTGTAGCTTAGAGGTGGAGCACTTGGCTATCGTGTGTGAGGCATTGATCCTGCACAATAGAAAAATAAATAAATAAAGGTATTGTGTCCATCTGTAATTAAAAAATAAACAGGCGGCATCGGCAGGGAGTGCTCTCATTCCAGCCACCCCCTCCATGTCCTGGAAGGTCAGGTGAGCCTTTCTTCCTTCCCTGGATCCCACAACGTGTCCATTCATTTCAATGACTGCTGCAGTTGCCTCTTGAGGAGATGAGAAGCAGATGAAGCCAAACCCTTTGCTTCTTCCATCCTCCAACGTTACCTTAGCCCTGGTGTTTGATCCAAAAGGAGAAAACTCTTTCCTTAATTTCTCATCATTAATGGTGTCTTCCAAGTTCTTTTTTTTTTTTTTTTTTCTTAGAGAGAAGGACAGTAAGAGAGAAAGAGAGACAGAGAAAACCAATTTTTATTGAGTTTTTCACATGGCTTTCATAGCTCTGACCCTTAGTTCTGTACATGGGTGCTGGGGTTTGAACACGTGTACTTGCGCATGCTGGGCAAGCACTGTAACTGCCACGCCACCGCTACAGCCCCCATCTCCAAGTTCTTAATGTAGAAATTCACCCTCTGGTATTGACTCATTCACTCCTGTTTCAGCACTCAAATTTTCATTTTAATTCAGCCTGTCATTTTATTTTCTTCTGTGCATGGCCTACAAATATGACCTTCCCACTGATTTCTTTTCCATTCATCTCTCCCATCCACCTTATTAGCATCATTGTGGTTTTCATAATTCACAAAGCCAAAGCCTTTGGATTTCCCACTGAGATCTCTCACTATATATATATATATTTTTTTTTTTATTTATTTTTTTTTTTTTAGAGAAACAGAGAGAGATAGTGACAGAGAGAGAAAGAATCAATTTTATTTAGTTTTTCATTTGGCTTTTGTTGTGTTCGTGGTGCTGGGGTTTGAACTCGTGTCCTCGAACTTGCCAGGCAAGCACTGTAACTGCTGAGCCGCTGAGCCACGGCTCCAGCCCTGACGGTTAGGGTCTTAACAAACTGGCTGAAGAGCCCTTTCAGGCTGTCATCATCTGTCTCTCCCTCAAAGTTTTTGATGTAAGCATTGGTGAATTCCATGGCTTTGGCCCCAAGCTCAGCTTCCCGCTCTGTGAGACTTAAATCTGCCCACACACACTGTGGTCACTGAGGGGCATGGTGTTCATCTTCTCCATGGCCTTGTCGCAGCCTCTTGGGTCTTGACGTGGACAAAGGCATAACCCTTAGAGCTGTTCTCATCACACACTACCTTGGAGGACAGAATGTGCCCAAAAGTAGAGAAAGTATCATAAAGTGCCTTGTCAGCTATAGATTTGTCCAGATTCTTGATTTCCCACACCAGATTTTCTCAAAGAGGGAATTCCTCTGAGACCACATGATACAGATTGGCTTTCCCACAATCGCATCAAAGTTCATAGTGTCCAAAGTCCGTTCAGCATCGGCTGGCTAGTGGAAGTTCACATAGGCATTTAGTTGACTTTTAAAAATCACTAATTTGGGGGCTGAAGCCATGGCTCAGTGGTTACAGTTCTTGTCCAGCATGCATGAGTAAGTGAGTTCAAACCCCAGCACCACGTACACAATGAAGTCTCAGAGTAATAAAATCCACATGAAAAGCTAAATGAAATTGTTTCTCTCTCTCTAAAAAAAAATATTAATTTTGAAGATCACTACATCACTATTCTCTCACTAGCTTTGCTGTAGATGACAGCTCTGAGGCCACCTAATAGGTTAAAACTTTTCTCCAGAAAATAAGTTACTTTCTGTTCTCCAGCCCTGTTCTGTATCTTAAACTGCAAGGTTAGCTACTCCTGGGAAAAGGAACTGACATGACATGAGTCATAAAATTCACTAATAAGTCACTTTTCTCTAGATTTATAAAACCCAAAACATTGAATGACTTACAGACAGCAACAGCACGTGAGTCAGAAAAGCAGACCACTATGGTATTTACAGTCCTCTCCCTGCCAACTCAGAAGCTAAAAAGATACTTCCCCTAAATTGTCACATAAGCCTTGTGTCTTAAGCAGATGGTCTTTGTTGGTGATAGCCGGTCCATATTTGGTTTACCAACTTTTCAAATAAATCTTATCTTGCTCCAACAACTTGTCTCAAGTCACAGGCCTTTTCTAGTGTTGGTATAGGAAATGGGTTCAGTTCCAAAACCACAACTGTCCAGAGAGAGCTGCGGAAGATAGGTGCTCTATGCCCTGGATTTGGGTAGATTCCTTTGATCTGCAAACCTCTAGTCATACATGAGACTTGAGAAGGCTTTTATGGTCAGATGTTAAGATCTATGGCTTCTGCCCTTATTTCAGAGGAAAATTTAGAGTAAGCAAATTTTACCTGAGTCATTACAATGAAACCATAGCCAGGATGTCCAGCCCATCTTCACTTCTCTCACTCAGTTATGCCTATTTACCATCCCTCCCAGTTAGAAAGTGGGTATTAGCACGCCTGTAAACTCAGTGGCTTTGGAGACCGAGACAAGAGGATTGCAAGTTTAAGGCCAGCCTGAGCAACGTAGTGAGACCCTGTCTCAAAATAAAAAAATAAAAAGGGCTGGGGATGTGGCTCAGTGGTAAAGCACCCCTGGATTAAATCTCCAGTACAGGGGTTGGGGATTTAGCTCAGTGGCAGAGTGCTTGCCTAGCACGTGCAAGGCCCCGAGTTTGGTCCTCAGCCCTGAAACAAAAAACACAAACAAATCTCTAGTACAAGAAGAAAGAGAGAGAGAAGAAGGAAGGAAGGAAGGAAGGAAGGAAGGAAGGAAGGAAGGAAGGAAGGAAGGAAAGAAGGAAGGAAGGAAGGAGACATTATCCTGAGGATGGAAGTAAAAAAGATATAAGGATTGATGGGAGAGATTTAGAAATATCAGCCTATCTTTGGAACATAATCAGTCTGGGACCAATTGATTTCTTTTCCTTTTCCCTTCCAGATTTAGAGAGGGCTAGAAGTCTGGAGTGTTGATTGTTTCATGAGAGTCACAGAAGCACTTGACTTTGCTCAATGCACCAGCTCTGCTCACCTACTCAGTTGTGGCCAAGGTAGAGCATACTCTGGAGACCTTGCCCTTGAGGGAGTTGTTCTCTGGAAAGAAACCTGATCTGATATGTATTCCCAGAGCGAGGCAACGACTTATCATCTTCCTCCTTTAATCTAAAGCTGTATTTAGCCTGGAGCATAAGGAGATTGGCTGAACAATTTTTGATGACATGAGAACAGGAGGCTAGAACGGATACCTTCTTGAATCCTCTTTTAAAACTGTAGTAGTGGGGGGATGGAGCAGTGGATTGGCGGTTGTACTGCTTGCCTGGCATGTGAGAGGATGTGGGTTTGAATCCCCAGCACCAGGTACACGACAAAGTGTTGGAGCAATGAAAGTCACATGAAAAACTAAATAAAATTGATTCTCTCTTTCTCTCTCTCTTTAAAAAAAAAAAAAAACAGGGGGCTGGAGCGGTGGCTCAGCAGTTATGGCACTTGCCTGGCATGCATGAGGATGCAGGCTTGAACCAACACCACCATGTACATGGTGAAGTGTCAGAGCAATGAAAACCACATGTAAAACTAAATAAAGTTAATTTTCTCTTTCTCTCTCAGTGTCCTATTCTCTCTTTAAAAAAAAAAAATGTGCTGGTGGACGTAAGTGGGAGATCCAATCAGACAGAAACTCCCAAACTATTGCTCATAAGTTGGGGATCTAACAGAAAAATTAAAATAGATGCACGGAAAATATTATTCACGGAAATCAGTGAATAATAGTGAGGAGAGCGTGGGCAGGGAAGGAGATATGGAAAGGAGGAAATTCCAGGGACTATAACAGGACAAGCCAAAACTCTCCCAGGACCCCTGGTTCTGGAGCCCATTCTCTTGGGAGAAGTCTGTTACTGTCGCTTTTGCAATAAACCTGCTACTTCCTTGCTATCTCTGTGCCCTGTTCTTCAATTATCTGCTAAATGCAGACAACAAACCCAACACTCCTAAA
>PVKS010022036.1:0-34321 GCA_004027875.1 Aplodontia rufa | reverse complement strand
AAACGGAATGAGATTATCCTTCCACCGCTGAGGCAGAGGTGGGCATTTTCAGAGTCCCCGTGAAAGGTTCCAGGCCCAGGGAACAGGAAGCTGAAGCCGTCACCGCACTTCAGTGTACTCGTGCCCGCGGCCTTGGTTTAGAAGAACTGGCAGAGAGGGCGGAATGCACTGGGTTGCTAACAGGACCTCTTCCCTGGAAAATCTTTTCTGAATTAAGTTCAGGGTCAAATTAGAAGCATCGCCTCAGCGGATGCAGTCTTGTTCCTGGAATTATCCATTGTCCTTGTCATTGGGTACCAGCCCCAGACCTCACTGAGGAGGATGAGGGTGAAGCCAGGAATGAAGCTGGGGAGAGACCATTCTCCTAGGTGGAGAAGATGCTGTGAGCATCCATGGGATTGTTCCCCACTTGTCACATCTCCCTCTCTGGAGAATTAAAAGGTAATTGAATCATAGCTCTTCATCATACAAAATCAGGGGGTAAGGATTACTAGGAATTTAGGGTTGAGCAGCAAGTAGGTAGGCTAGAATATCAAGCCAGGTTGGCTTCCAGGCATTCTCTTGAGATCAGAGAGTTAGCATTTTGGAGAGGTCATAGGTCATTGGCTGCATGTTCCTTAACATGCTGACTTTTGTTGATCTGTGGCTAGGAAAGCTTGCAGTGAAATAAGTTCTCTAAAGAATATGATAGTGGCTGGAACAGTGGCTCAGCGGTTTCGGCGCTTGCCTGGCAAGCACGAGGACCCGGGTTCAAACCCCAGCACCATGTACACAACTAAGTGTTGGAGAACTAAGGCCATGTGAAAAACTAAATAAAGTTGTTTCTCTCTTTCTCTGTCTCTCTCACTGTCCCTCTCTCTTCAAAATAAAAAAGAATATGATAATGAAGGAAATGGAGAGGGGAAATCAGCCACTTCCCTTATCTCTAATCTTTTTTTTTTTTTTTTTTTTTTTTTAGAGTGAGAGAGACAGTGAGAGAGAAAGTCAGAATCAATTTTACTTTTTAATTTTTTCATGTGGTTTTTGTTGCTTGGACACTTTGTTGTGTACATGGTGCTGGGGTTTGAACCTGTATAGTCGTGCATGCCAGGCAAATGCCTTAACCACTGAGCCACCGCTCCAGCTCCCTTATCTCTAATCTTTAGGTAAGAATCAAAGCAGAGTGACCTTGTTGTAAAGTAAAAGAATGTATTCATAAATCACCCAGAGATTTATGCACAGGGCAGGTGTCCTATCATATACATCCCCTCTGCTTGTCGGAGATATGAGGCCCTTCATTGTATCCTGGCCTGCTGCTGCCCAGGACTGTGTAATAAAATGTCCCAAACATCTCTGTTGAGTCTTCCAAGTTCTTTCTATCTTTCGGATTAGAAAAGAGTATGTTGGGGCTTTTGCATCCAGGAGGTTAATAACTCTGAAAGGGGCAGATGACCTTCTCTTGTCCTCCAGGAAGTCTGACTCTTGACTGTGCAGAAATGGACGGCCTCATCTGGAGGGCTGACACTGAGATAAGGCTTATGACACCAGGGTCACCGAGCTTCCATGTCCCTCTGAAACAGGGGTCAAAGCAATGTCACGGAAATATGTGAATATTTTACTTCTGCTCTGCCACAGGAACATTTTTTTTTTCTCTCTCTCTTCCAGAATGTAGGAGAAGGATCTGATATAAATTCCACTCCAACCCACCTGAAGGTCTAGGTAATTAAGAGCTAAAGGAGACAAGTATAAAAGCGAACTGTAAATACAAAAACCATTGTACAAAGCAAGGCTGTGCTTGATAGTTTCAGGCTCTTCCTTCTCTAGCACCCTCCCTTCCTACCCTCCAAACACAGCCACTTTTTTAGGATCTATACACACACATACACACACACACACACATTTACTTTTTTTTTTTTTAAGAAAGAGGGGACAGTGTGAGAGAGAGAGAGAGAGAGAGAGAAAGAAACAATTTTTATTTAGTTTTTCATGTGACTTTCATTCCTCGGACACTTCATTGTGTATGTGGTGCTGGGGTTTGAACCCTCGTACTCGCGCAAGCCAGGCAAGCGCTGTAACCACTGAGCCACTGCTCCAGCGCCTTACACATTTAGTTTTTCTTTTGAAAACATGAATAATTTGAGATGGTATGGCAGGTTGAGTGCTATGGGTTTTGCCAACATTTTATTCTACAAAGGAGTCCCTGAGACTGCAAGAGTCCTCTGCCATCCTGGGAAGCAGCTTGCTGTGCTTCCTGTATTTTGGGGGCTCTGAGTCCCTCTGAACGGACTTTTGTATGGGTCTTCACTGCTGTCTGTAAAAGGCAGAGCCCACCACTGCTATTTCGTTCCTGTTGCTGCCCCATAGTGCTCCCAGCGCAGAGCACTGCATGGCACAAGCTCTAAGTACAGAGCTCTGGCCTTTAAACTCCTGGTCTGGAGTAGCAGTAGGGAAACAGTCTGCAAAACTGGGAGTCAGTTCAGGAAGGGAGGAGGCTTGGAGAGATTTGTAGGAAGCCTGATTTTAAAAAAAAAGTGATCCAAAAGTTTAATGGAAGAAATTGAGACAGAGTGTACACAGCCACCCCCAGGCCTGTATACATCATCAGTCAAAGACAACCCACAGTTCTCGGAGACAGGGGGGCAATTGAATTTGGAGCTATTGGATGAGCAGGGAGAGGGCTGTGGGAGGGGATGTTGGCTGAAAGGGGAGCAGAGAGCAGCTTCTAACCAGGGGAATCGGCTGATACGATAACACATCAGTTCAACTGACTGGGAGGAGGTAAGGATGCAAGTGGGATATGGGAGTGCTTTGTGAATGGTAGGGGAGTTTCAAACCCCTCAGATCAGAACTCTAAAGTGTCTGTTCCATTCTGTTATTCAATGGTCCAGTGCATCAAGGGATTATGCAAACATTATCAAGTCTTTCAATGAATGAAAAATGAGAAAACATTAACACATGGGAAAGACTAACTGCAAGAGGGCTTTGCTTATAGAGAAAAAGAAAATTTAAGCATGCCAAGGAGCAAACGACATGGGCAGGAACTGTTTGGAACTGTGTAGGAGGAGGTAACTCTTGGGAGGAGAAGGTGGCAGGAGGCCTTACAATGTAGGACTGGGGTTCTGTCTGAGGCCATGGAGCCAGGGCAGGGTTATGGAGGGGGCTGGTTTTGAGGAGGGGGAAAAATACAGATGCACTGGTCAGTTCTCTGTGCTGGGTTCACGTAGGGGTGAGGTGTGCACATGGGACCTGCTTCCGCTGCAACCTCTCTAGATCACCCAACCACCTGGATTCTCAGTTTCTCCAGAGAACAGGGTATAAGCAAGTGTAGGAACAAGATTGGTTCTCTTTTCTCCCAAATGAGCCTGGAGGGGACCAGTCTGCCTGTATGGTCTGCTCATGTTAAACTGAAACAGAATCTGTTCAACATGAAGATAAGCAGGTGGTCCAAGGCAGGCTACAGCTGACAGTATAGGCAAATTCGTAGCCTCAATTCAGGGTGCTCCGCTTTGAGATAGCTCCTTTCCAAGATGCTATGTAAATGGAAAGGCAAGTGAGGGGAGGCAGTGGTCTGGAGGTGAAGCTGGAGTTAGAGGAGGGTTGGGTCCTGGTTCCAGCAGCTGCTCAAAAGTTATAAACAACTCTTCCTTTTTTTTTTTTTTTTATCACTCTGACCAGGAATCCAGGAGCCCAGCAAGGGAGGGAGCAGCAGGGAGGCACTGGGTCCACCCCTCCTGCCCCAACTTCCCAGATCTCTCCCTATGTCTCTTTCAAAGGTTGCCAACTCTTCCCTTCAATTTTTCTCTCACAAGAGCCAAGCCTGGAGAGGGTAGGGTGTGCTTGCTGCAGTGAGATGGCATAATCTCCCAGCCTATTTCTGTTTGGGGCCTATCTGGAGAATGGCTTTGGAGACAAAATTGTTATTCCAGGCAAGCTGCTCCTCCAGTTGTACAAAGTATGATCACTGTTGTCCAATATCTGGGGTCTCAGGGTGTCTGCCTCTGGCCAGTTCCTACATCTTCAGAATTATGGTGATAGGAAACTCCAACATGGGTAAAACGTGCCTGACTACCCCTTCTGCGCTGGCAGCTTCTCCAACAGCACCAAGGTCACTATTGGGGTGGATTTCTAAGAGTGAGTGGTGTAGATCAATGGAGATCCAGTTATGGGACACCGCAAGACTAGAGCAATTCAGAAAGAGCATGATACTATAGAAACATATCTGCTGGTGTCTTCATGTACATTATGGCCAACATGACTAGCTTTCATAACCTGGCACCTTGGATAAAGGAATGTGAACACCATTTGCTGGAGAATGATACACCATGGATTTTCATTGGAAATCCATGTGACTTGAAAAGTGCCATCCACAAAGGTGAAGAATACAAACAATAACAAATGCTGGAGGGGCTGTGGAGAGATAGGAACACTAGCACACTGTTGGTGGAATTGCAGACTGGTCCAGCTGCTCTGGAAAGCAGTGTGGAGACTCCTCAAAAAATTAGGGTTGCATCATATGATCCAGCTATCCCTCTTCTGGATATTTTCCCGAGGAGTTAAAATCAGCACATTATAGTGACACAGCAAAATCTATGTTCAAAACAACTCAATTTACAATAGCTAAATTATGGAACCAACCCAGATGCCCCTCACTGGATGAATGAATCCAAAAGCACACACACAATGCAGTTCTACTCAGCTATTAGAAACAATGATATTGCATCCTCTGAAGGTAAATGGATAGCAGGAAGAAATCATGCTGAACAAAGTTAGCCAAACCCAGAGTCAAGATCCAAATGTCTTCACTCATTTTTGGAGGCTGGAGCTAAACACAGGCTTGGGGGAAAGGTAGATAAACTTATATATTAGAACCGCTGGAGTGGTTATGGCACTTACCTGTATGTGCAAGTACATGGGTTCAAATCCCAGCACCCATGTACACACTGTCAGAGCAACGAAGGCCATGTGAGAAACTCAATAAAGGTTGATTCTCTTTCTGTCTGTCTGTCTCTCTCACACTGTCCTTCTCTTTAAAAAAAAATGCAATATGTTAATATTTATGAGATACAGTTGCAAGATACTGCATAAGATATTTGAACAAGCTATACTGCATGCCTTTACCAAAATGTAAATGTTTAATCCTATTGTCAAATATATTTAAGAATAACAAGGGATGATGATAGGAAGGGAGGAGAAGGGGAAATGTTGGAACCGAGTTAAAGCAAGGTACATTCCAAGCATTTGTCACTGTACATACTATAGTCATGTATATAAAAATGTTCTTCACAGGTATAAGAATTATGTCACTGTACTTGGGTATTTTCAGAAAAATACAGGACACAGAAGAGAGGCAAGAGATGGTGGGATGGGAGGAGGGAGGTAGGGGTGTGTGTTGGGGGGGATATTAACCAAACTGTATTGCTATGTTGTGTGCATCTATGAATATGTGACAACAAATCCCATCATTAGGTACATCTATAATGCAGTAACAAAAATAATTTTTTGAAATTGCAAATATTTTATTAAGAAATTGAGTTATGGTACAATCATAAATGCATATAAAGTAACAATATGATATGCATATATTCTTAAATCAGAATTACTCCTTAGACCCCTCACTATTCTCCCTCCCTTCCCCTCCCCAACTGCCTTCTCCCCCTTCCCCCCATACATCTCTATGACTGCCCTCGATTATGTGTTGCTAAACCTTTGTTGGGTCTAACACATGAGACTGACTACCTTTCACACAGGCCTGGGTTTATCTCCAGCCTCCGCAAATGAGGGAGAACGTTTGACCCCTGACTCTATAGGTTTGGCTAACCTTGATCTGCATGATTTCTTCCATTGCCATCCATTTACCTTCAGTCTGCAATTTTTTGTTGTTTTTGTTACTACAGCTCTATAGTATAATATTAGATCTGGTATTGTGAATCTACCTGTTTTATCTTTCTTGCTCAGTAATGTTTTGGCTATTCTAGGTTTCTTGTTCTTCCAAATGAATTTGAGAATTGCTTTTTCTATATCTCTAAAGAATGGCAATGGTATTTTGATGGGGATTGCATTGAATCTGAATAGTTCTTCTGGCAGAATGGCCATTTTAATTATATTAATAGCGCCTAACCAAGAGCATGGAATATCTTTCTGTCTTCTCAGGTCTTCTTCAATTTCTGTCTTCAATGTTCGATAATTTTCATTGTAAAGGTTTTTTACTTCCCTTGTTAGATTAATTCCCAAGTATTTTATTCTTTTTGAGGAAATTGTGAATGGGATAGGTTTCTTCTTTTGCCTTATTACTATTGGCATATAGGAAAGCTATTGATTTATGGGTCTTGATCTTGTAGCCTACCACTTTGCTAAATCTGTTTACAAGCTCAAGCAGTTTTCTGGTGGAGTTTTATTTTGAATCTTCATGTCATCAGCAAAAAGGAATAGTTTAGCTTCATCTCTTGCTATTCTTATCCTTTTGATTTTCTTCTCTGGCCTGATGGCTCCAGGTAGCATTTCGAGGACTACATTGAATAAATGTGGTGAGAGCAGGCAGCTTTGTCTTGTTCCCAAGTTTAGTAGAAATGCTTTCAGCTTTACTCTGTTTAGTATTATACTAGCTGAGGGTTTGGCATATATGGTCTTTACATGGTTAAGTTCCTCTGATCCCTATCTTCTCTAGAGTTTTGAGCATAAATGGGTGCTGGATTTTATCAAAAGCCTTTTCTGCATCAATTGAGATGATCATATAATTTTGGGCCTTAATTATATTTAAGTGATGAATCACATTTATTGATTTGCATATGTTGAACCACCTTGCATCCCTGGAATGAAGCCCACTTGATTGTGATGAATTATCTTCTTTATGTGTTCTTGAATGAAGTTTGCTAGAACTTTATTAAGGATTTTTGGATCATTGTTCATCTGGGATATTGGTCTGTATTTTCTTTTTTTGATGTGTGTTTGCAGGGTTTTGGTATCAGAGTTATGGATGCCTCATAAAAAGTGTTTAGGAGAGTTCCCTCCATTTCAATTTTTTGGAATAGCTTAATAAGGAGAGGTGTTAGCTCCTCACTCCTCCTCATAGGTGTGGTAAAACTCAGCAGGGGATCCATCAGGTCTTGGGCTTTTCTTCTTTGGAAGGCTTTTAATTGCTAAATGGATTTCAGTGCCTGTTTTTGGGCTGTTTAGTATTTCAACATCATCCTGCATCAATCTGGAAATGTTGTTTGTGTCTAAAAATTTATTCTTGTCTTCCAGGTTATGTAATTTAGAGGAATATAGTTTTTCAAAATATGTTCTGATAATTTGTTTGATTTCCATAGGGTCAGTGGTGATCACTCCCTTTCCATTGAAGATTTTGTTGATTTTCTTCGATTCTCTCCTTCTTTAGTGAGATTGGCTAGGGGATCTATCAATATTATTTATTTTTTCGAAGAACCAGCTCTTTGTTTCATCAATTCTTTTTATTTTTTGTTTTTTAATTTTTGTTCTAAATTTCATTGATTTCAGCTCTGATCTTGATTATTTCCTATCTACTGCTGAGTTTGGGCTTAGATTGTTTTTCCTTTTGTAGGGATTTGGGCTGAAGCATGAGTTTATTTGGGGTCTCTCCTCATTTTTAATGTAGGCACTCAGTGTTATAAATTTTCCCCTTAAGAATGTTTTCATGGGGTTGGGGATTTAGCTCAGTGGCAGAGTGCTTGCCTAGCATGTGCAAGGCCCCGAGTTCGGTCCTCAGCCCTGAAAAAAAAAAAAAAAAGAATGCTTTCATGCTGTCCCAAAGGTTTTGATATTTTGCATCTTCATTCTCATTCTCTTCCAAGAATTTCTTGATTTCCACTCTCATGTCTTCTTGGATCTATTCTTCATTTGAAAGGGTATTATTCAATCTCCATGTATTTGTGTTTTGTGTTATAATTTTTGTTGTTAATTGCTATGGTCATGGCATTATGATCTGATAGGATACCTGGGATAATATCACCTTTTTTACATTCACTGAGATTTCCTTTGTGTACTAGAATATGATCTATTTTGGAGAAGTATCCATGCACTGTTGAGAAGAAGGCATATTCAGCCAATTTTGGGGTGGAATAGTCTATAGATGTCTGTTAAGTACATTTGATTTATGGAGTTGGTTAGACTGGTGATCTCACTCTTTTTGCTTTGATGACCTGTCAGTTGGTGATAGAGGGGTATTAAAGTCTCCCAGTATTATCACGTTGAGGTCCACAAGTGATTTTCTGTCATAGAGGAATTTTTCCACATATTTGGGAGTGTTCATGTTTGGGGAGTATATATTTACTATAGTTATAAATTCCTGTTGTATTGTCCCTTTACTAGGATGTAGTGGCCTTCTTTATCTCTTCTGATTAATTTGTTTTAAATCTACTTTGTCAGATATAAGAATTGCAACTCCAGCTTGCTTTCTTGGGCCTTACACCTGGTAGGTTTTTTTCTATCCTTTCACTGTCAATCTGCGGATGTTATTGGCTGTAAGGTAAGTCTTGTGTAAGCAGCATGTTGTTGGATTTTGTCTTTTGATCCAATCTGTTACTCTGTGTCTTTTGATTGGAGTTTTGAGACCATTCACATTCAGTGTTAGGATAATTATGTGATTGTGGTTCATAGTCAGTGATTTATTAGTAAGTTCTGTGCTTTCTTGGTTGTCTTTTTTTAAAGAGGAGAGAGGGAGGGGAGAGAGAGAGAGATGGAATCAATTTTATTAATTTATTCATCTGGCCTTTGCTTCTCCAACACTTCATTGTGTATGTAGTGCTGGGGTTCGAACCCATGCCCTAGTGCATGCCAGGCAAGTGCTTTGACACTGAGTCACTGCTCCAGCCCCTTGGTTGTTTTTTGATAGAATGCACTTCTATTGAATTTCTTCTGTTTGTGGGTTTTGAGGATTGTTTGATTGTTCTTCTATCTGGAGTTTATCTTTGAGGAGTCATTGATGCTGGTTTTCTGTTCATGAATGCTGCAGGTTTGATCTCATCATGAAGTGTTCTTATTTTCCCATCAAATTTGAAGCTGAGTTTTGTTGGGTATAGTATTCTTGGCTGCATGTTGTGGTCCTTAAGAGATTGAAAGATTTCCTTCCATTATGTTCCTACTTCTAGAGTCTGAGCTGAAAAGTCAGATGTGATCTTTATTGGTTTGCCACTGAATGTTATTTGGTATTTCTCTCTTGTTGCTTTTAATATTCTTTCTTTGATATCCCTATTATACATTTTGAATAAGATGTCTTGGTGGGGCTGGAGTGGTGGCTCAGTGGTTTTGGCGCTTGCCTGGCAGGCACAAGGACCTGGGTTCAAACCCCAGCACCATGTACGCAACTAAGTGTTGGAGCAACTAAGGCCACGTGAAAAACTAAATAAAGTTGTTTCTCTCTTTCTCTGTCTCTCTCACTGTCCCTCTCTCTTTAAAAAAAAAAAAGATGTCTTGGTGAATTTCTCATTTGATTAGGCCTATTGGGGTCCTGTATGCTTCGTGGATGAGCATTTCAGACTCTATTTTGATATTTGAAAAAGTTTTTTAAATTCTTTCATTGAGAATGTTCTTTATATCTTTTTTGTGTGTTTCAATTTCTTCCTGCATCCCAATTACTCTTTTATTGTTTCTTCTGATTTCATCCCAGACATTCTGAAAATTCTGCTTGAGTTCTGTAAGCTTTTTTTTTTTCTCTCTCTCTCTCATTAGTCATCCTTGCACTCAAGCCTATCTTCACTGTTGGAAGTTCTTTCTTCCAGAGCTGAGGTTCTGTTTTATAGCGGTTAGTCTTTTATTAAATTATTCCATCATTGTTCTGATGCGATTGACAGAAGATTCTAGTCCTGTTACTTCCTTTTTCAGTATGTCTATTTCTTTGATAATAGAGTTTTCATCTCTTGAGTTTTCTCACTTACTCCCTTCATTAAATCTTCTTTTAGTAATCAGATCTTGAAAATTATTTCTAGGTTTTCAAATCAGTCCCTGTCTGTATGTTCCTTGGCTGTGGAGTTGTGGGCTTGAGTGAACCTCCTCTATTTTGATTCCTTACTTCGATAATCTTCTTCTGGGTCTTTTAATAGTACCTCTGTGGTGAAGGTAGGCAGGTCTGGAGGTACTTCTTCTTTGTAGGTGAAAGGGTCGAGTCAGACCCCAGCCCTCTGATGACCACTTTCTTCCAGAAAGCTGCTTCAGCCTAGAACCTTGTTTGGCTGTACCTTATGGATCTAGTCCCCAGAACCAGAACACTGATTCGAAGTCTGTTCAGGGTGCAATGCAGCCTGCTGGTTTGTATATGCACAGCAGCTGTAGTGCTTTGGTGGGTCCTAGTGTCCTGTGTTTGGCCTGAATGGGGCCCCTGCACGCAGTGACAGGACCTGGGATCTTTGGCAGTGGGTATGGGCCCAATGTAAATGGACCTGGCAGGAACGGGCTGTTTCTGGGTGGCTATGTGTGGGACGGATGTGTGGTTTGAGACTGGAGGGTTACCTAGTCTGAAGGTCCTGGTCCTGAGGCCTGATTCTGTGGCACAGAGGCTTCTGTGTTCATCCCCAGGGTTCCTCTGCAGGGGTGCCCTCTGCAGCTGTAGGTCCTGAAGCAGAGGTCTCCATTTGCATGCAGAGGCTACTGGTGTCAGCGCCAGTGGGGATCCCAGGTGGGTGTGTTCTTGCAGCAGAAGCTCCTGTCCCTGTGCAGAGGCCTGCTGTGGTTGGCTCTTATTAATTTTTTAAGCACAAATCACACATTGTAACTATTTGAATTAATTTTAATTGACCTTTAATTGAAATATCATATATGTTTTAGAAAAATCTTATTTGAGTACATCAAAGGAAACTACCCCAGAATGTGTTTATTGTTAATAACAATGCTTTAATGAAAGCATACTGCTAATAACATGTTTCCTCACAAAATCTAAAGTAAAGTTAGAGTTTTGTTGTGGAATAGCGTCACTGTTACATATCTCTATGAAGTTCAATAAATGATCTTTGCTATGAAATGTAAAAAATAAAAGAGTCAAGCCTCTGGGTTCTTCTGTTTCTTCCTGGTTCAATCTGATGCATGTAGGATGATATGGGTGTTTATACACTATTCCTATTTTCAAATAGGGTGAAGATCAGAGCCATGGAGAGAGAGAGAGAGAGAGACAGAGAGAGAGAGAGAGAGAAAACAGAAGCACTTGGGCCCTTCAAAGGCACACCCCCTAATGCCCAGACTTCCAAGATCCCACCATCCCACTTCTTTTTTTTTTTTAATCAAATTTTTATTGAGTTTTTCACATGGCTTTCATTGCTCTGACACTTAGTTGTGTACGTGAGTGCTGGGTTTGAACCTGTGTACTTGTGCATGCTGGGCAAGCACCATAACCACCGAGCCACTGCTCCAGCCCCACCATTCCACTTCTTAAAGGTTCCATCACCTCCCATTAACACCATGGATTAGTGATCAAGCCTTCAACACATAGGCCTTGGGGAACATTCAAGATCCAAACTATATCAGTCACCTTGAACAAATAAATAACCTAACCTCTCTGTGCCTTACTTTCCCACCTAGAAAATGGGATGAGCATCGGGTTGAGGTGAGAATTAGATGAAGCCACACATGCAAAGCACTTGGAACTGAGCCTAATCTGAAGTAAGCTCAGAATGTTAGCTGCAGTTATTACTAACTGGAGTTGATCTGTCTCCCTCCTAGTCAAGTAGTGTTCCCAGGTCCAATGTTGGGGGTGGGACTGAGCAGAGGGAAAAGCAAAACCAGGTGTGTGAAAGGAGGAGGGAAGAGCTTGTAGGTTCTGGAATCTTGAGCTGCCCTTTAGTTCATCTCTAAGGCCTTCTCTGCCCATTCTTTGAGTCACTAGCATTAAGACCCTCTTTTTTTCTAATTAAGAAATTTAGTAATTGTACAATAAAAAATGCTTCCAACAAAACAATATATGTATATATCCTTAAAATTAGATTTACCCCCTAGAGCCCACCCTAACCTCTCACCCTTACCCCTCCCTCTCCCCCCTCCCCCTGCCCTCCTCGTTACGGATACATCTCTATGAATGCCCTAGGTTATGTGTTACTATACCTTTGCTGGGTCTAATACATGAGAGTTGACCACCTTTCACACTGGCTCCCTGACCGTGGGTTCCTTGCTAGGGAAGTTGTGGGTTTAGGATGAACCTCTTCTAGTTTGATTCTTCATCTTTGAAAAGCTTCTTCTGGATCTTTGAATGGGAGTTCCCTGTGTGGAAGCAAGACAAGTCTCTGGATTCTTCTTCCTTACATAAAGGGTTGGGTCAGACACCATCTCTCTGATGACCACCACTTTCTTCCAGAAAGCTGTTTCTTCTTGGAGCCTTTTTCTTTTCTTTTCTTTTTTTGTTGCACCTTTTGGATCTAGGTTCTAGGACTCATAGTTGGCACCCGATGGGGTTGCTGGGCAGCCCCTCCCTTGTTAAAGGTAATTGGTAGTGGTGTGTCGCTGGGTGCTAGGGTCCCAGAGGTGTGGGATGGGCCAGAACAGACCAACATATGTGCTGCACTGGGATCTGGGATACTTGATGGTGGGTTAGGCCCAATATATCTGGACCTGGCAGGTATGTGTGACAGCTGGATGGTGTCTGGGTGTGGGGTGTTTGCGGGTGTTTGTCACACCAGTTGGGCTGGGATCAGAGTCCTGGGCATGCATGAGTAAGGGGTGGAATTTGTGCTGGCTTCTTCTCACTCCTTAAATTGAAGTGAATTCTTGGCCTGAAATCTCTATCAGGTTGTTCCTCTTTGTGACTTTGCTGTTGGATTGGGAGTTGTGTCTCATCCCTTTCTTGGATTGAGGTATTGTCAGGAAAGTTGATGTCCTTTAAGGTTCCCAAACCCTCATGAACTAAGAGGAGGTCATCAATATGAACAACCAATGCACACAATAAATGGTATTAAATTGGTTATTTAGTACTAACTATATGCATTACAAAATTAAATTCCACCTACGAAACAAATGGTAGCATTAGCTATTACTTTTGGTGACAATAGTAATAAACCATTCCCTATGCCAGGCTTCAAAGCACACAATAGTTATTGAGTTTGGCATTCACAGCAGTAATAATGATTACACAGCATTAATGATGGTGGGATAAATGGTATAAACTATTTAGAAGTCTCAGAGAGAAGGGAATGTAAGAGTAAGTTCAAGAGGAAGAGAAAGTCATAATATCCGAGTATGAACAGATATAAAGTAGAGGAGGCAAAGGATTGTCTGGGGAAAGAAAAGAAAAGGAAAAAAATGGAGGGAGAAGAGACAGAGTTACCAAAGTAGAGGAAGGGTTAAAGAGATATTAACAGAGTTTGGGGATACCATAAGAAAGGGTAGAAGCAAGTATAGGAATGTTTTGCACATGAGGCACAACACAATTCAAATACTAAATGTACATATCAAAATCCTAACCCTCAGCAGGCAAGACAAGGATAAACATTTACATTAAGGAAAATCTCAGGAATGAAGGAAGTATATAGAGAAGAAGGAAAATGGAAAAAGGGAAAAGAAAAAAAAAAAGAAAAAAACCCCTGAAAAACAAAACAAACCAAAAACCAAAAAACAACTCCCCCCAAAAAACCAAAACCCAGCTAGTATGTTTATATGTCCATGAACCAATAAGCTCCTGCAGATGGCATATAACTTCACGTCAAAAGAGGAAAAAAATAAGGATTCTTAATGAAAAATTGGAACTATGTTCATAGAGGTTGTCTCTTTACACACTGGGAGGAGATGTTCACTGTGTGCCAGGGTTTGTTAGCAGGGTCTTTCAGTCTGGAATCATGTGATCTCATGTAAATGACTGGGAGTGTAGGTCAGTCTCCTGGGCTTTCTGGGTGCAGATTTCCCTGAAGAGATCAGATTAATGAATGCTCAGTGGGTTGGCCTTTGCCTGCTTCCTGGGGATCTGAAACCCCAAATGGCAGTGGGTTGCAAGAATATCAATGTCCCCTCTGCTGGTTACACTCACAGTCCCTGAAGGTTTTCTAAGCTCCGACAAGTGTCCAGTGCTTCTGTCGCACCGTGGCTACTGGTAGAATTGTGGAGTAGCCTGCTTTTAACTGCTGACTCATTCCCACCTGGCAGTCTGTTAAAAAAGATGCCCAAATTTTTCTTTTGCAGGCAGGTGCGAGACACTGTTCTCCCCTTACGAAGTGGTGGTGCGGTAGGGGGGTCTCTAGTTCAACTCCATGCACAGTTCCTTATAGAACTAGGTGGGTGTAAACTCAGGGAAATCTATCACGTTCTGGACTTTTCTTCTTTGGAAGCCTTTTAGCTACTATACGGATTTCAGTGCCTCTTATTGGGCTGTTTAGGATTTCAATATCATTCCATGTCAGTTTGGGGATGTTGTATGTGTCTAGAAATTTGTCCAGGTCTTCCAGATTATCTAATTCAGAGGGGTATAGTTTTTCAGAATATGTTCTTATAATCTGTTGGATTTCCATTGAGTCAGTAGTGATTGCTCCCTTTTTGTTGGTGATTTTATTGATTTGCTTAATTTCCATTCTTCATTTAGTGAGATTGGCTAGGAGTCTGTCAATTTTATTTTTTCAAAGAACCAGCTCTTTGATTCATCAGTTCTTTTTATTGTTTTTTTTAAACTCTCAATTTTGTTGATTTCAGCTCTGATCTTAATTCTTTCCTATCTTCTGTTGGCTTTGGAATTATATTCTTCTTCCTCTTGTAGGGATTTGAGGTGGAGCATAAGCTTATTTATTCAAGATCTCTCCTGGTTTTTAATGGAGGCTCTCAGTGCTATAAAATTTCCCCTTAACAATGCTTCCATGCTGTCCCAAAGGTTTTGATATGTTGGGCCTTCATTCTCATTTGCTTCCCAAAATTTCTTGATTTCTACTCTCATGTCTAATTTGATCCATTCTTCATTTAATAGGGTATTATTCAATCTCCATGGATCCGTGTGCTTTCTGTTATGAAATTTGTTGTTAATTGCTAAGGTCATGGCATCACAGTCTGATAGGATACATGGGATAAGATCTACTTTTTCGCATTTTTTGATATTTCACTTGTGAAATAGAATATGATCTATTTTGGAGAAGGATCCACATGCTGCTGAGAAGAAGCTATACTCAGCCAACTTGGGGTGGAATATTCCATAGATGTCTGTTAGATCCATTTGATTTATGGAGTTGTTAGACTGTATATCTCTTTATTTTATTTTTTGCTTTGACAATCTGTCTATTGGTGATAAAGTAATATTAAGATCTCCCAGCATTATTGTGTTGAGTTCACAAGTGATTTACTGTCCTGGAGTAATTTCTCCACATACTTGGGATCATCTGTGTTTGGAGAGTATATATTTAGTATGGTTATATCTTCCTGTTGTATTGTTCCCTTTATTAGAATGTAGTAGCCTTATTTATCTCTTCAGATTAATTTATGTTTGAAATCTACTTTTTCAGATTTGCAAATCCAGCTTGCTTTCTTGGGCCGTACGCCTGATCAATTTTTCCCCCCATTTTTTAACCTTCAATTTGTGGATGTTATTGGCTGTAAGATGGGTGTCCTGTAAGCAGCATGTTGTTCAATTTTGTTTTTGGATCCAATCTGCTAATCTGTGTCTTTTGGTTGGTGCATTGAAAACATTCATATTCAGTGTTAGGACAGTTAGGTGGTTGTCGTTCATAGTCAAGTTTTATTAGTGAGTTCTTTGCTTTCTTGGTTGTCTTTTTTTTTTTTTAAGAGAGAATCAATTTTATTTAGTTTTTCATGTGACTTTCATTGCTCTGAGACTCCATTGTGTATGTGGTGCTGGGGTTTGAACTTGCATACTTGCACATGCTGGGCAAGCACCATAACCCCTGCTCCAGCCCCAGCAATTCTTTCTTTTTTTTAAAATTATTTTTATTAGTGCATTATAGTTTTACTTAATGTTGGGATTAGTTGTCACATATTCCTAGATGCATACAATTCAGCAATACAATTTGTTAGACTAATTCCCAAGTATTTTTATTCTTTTGGAATTGGTATTGCAGTACAGGAAAGCTATTGATTTATGGGAATTGATCTTGTATCCTACCACTTTGCTGAATTCATTTATAAGCTCCAGAAGTCTTCTGGAGTTTTTTGGGTCTTCTAGGTATAGGATCATGTCATCAGCAAATAGAGATAGTTTAACTTCCTCTCTTCCTATTCAAATTCCTTTGATTTCCTTCTCTTATCTAGTAGGTCTGGCTAGGGTTTCAAGGACTATATTGAATAAGAGTGGTGAGAGTGGACAGCCTTGTTTTGTTCCTGAGTTTAGTGGGAATACTTTCAGTTTTTCTCCATTAAGGATAATGTTGGCTGTGGGTTGGTTATAAACGCCCTTGACAAAATTAAGGTAAGTTCCTTTGATCCTTATCTTCTCCAGAGTTTTGAGCATAAATGGGTGTTGGATTTTATCAATTAAGATGATCATATAGTTTTTGTCTGTAATTCTAAGTGATGAATTACATTTATCGATTTGCATGTGTTGAACCAGCTTTGCATTCCTGGAATGAAGCCCACTTGGCTCTGATGTATTATCTTTTTGATGTGTTTTTGGATGCAATTCGTTAGGATTTTGTTAAGGATTTTTGCATCTGTTCATCAGGGATATTGGTGTGTAGTCTTGTTTTCTTGATGTGTCTTTGTTGGCATTGGTATTAAGGTTATGGTTGCCTCAGACAAAGTTTTGGGAGGGTTTTATCCCTTTCAATTTCATGGAACAGTTTACTAAGGAGAGGTGTTAATTTTTCTGTGAAGGTCTGGTATAACTCAGCTGAGAATCCACCAGGTCCTGGGCTTTTCTTTTCTGGAAGGGCTTTGATTGGTGTTTCAATTTTTCTACTTGATATTTGTCTGTTGAGCTGCTCAATATCCTCCTGTGTCAGTTTGGGAGTGTCATGTGTGGCTAAGTATTTGTCCACATCCTCCAAATTCTCCAACTTGGGGGAGTATATAGTTTTTCAAAGTAGTTTCTGATAATCCTTTGGATTTTGGATGAGTCAGTTGTAATATCTCCCTTTTCATTTCTGATTTTGTTGATTTGCTTCATTTCATTCTTTCTTTTGGTGAGGCTGGCTAGGGGTCTATTTAATTTATTTTTTTTCAAAGAACCAACTGTTTCATTGATTTTTTTGTATTGCCTTTTTTGTTTTCGATTTCATTGATTTGGGCTCTGACCTTGGTTATTTCCTGTCTTCTACTGGATTTGGGTTTGTATTGTTCCTCTCTTTGTAGGATTTTGAGATAGAGCATAAGTTTATTTGGGCTCTCTCCTGAATTTTTATGAAGGCACTCAGTGCTATAAATTTACCTAAAGAATATTTTCATAGTATCCCAGAGATTATAATATGTTGTGTCATTATTCTCATTTATTTCCAAGAATTTCTTAATTTCTATTCTCCTCCATGATCCATTATTATCAATATTCAATCTCTATGTATTTATGTACTTTGTTATTTCTTCTTGCTGTTAATTGCTAGGATTATATCGTTGTGGTTTGACAGGATACATGGGATTATATCAACTTTTTGTATTTGCTACGATTCCCTTTGTGGACTAAAATATGATCTATTTTGGAGAAGGATCCATGTGCTGCTAAGAAGAGGGTAAACTCAGCCAATTTGTGATGGAATATTCTGTAGATGTCTGCTAGGTCCATTTGATTTATAGAGTTTTTTAAGGCTGGAGGCTTCTTTGTTGATTTTTTGTTTTGATGATCTGTCTTTTGGTTATAAAAGTGTATTAAAGTTCCCCAATATTATTGTGTTGAGATCTAGAAGTGGTTTAATGTCATGTAGTAATTTTTTGACATATTTGGGGGTGTAGGAATTTGGTGCATAAATGTTAACTATAGTTATGTCTTCTTGATGTATCATTCCCTTAACTAAGATGTAGTAGTCTTCTTTGTCTCTTCTGATCAATTTTTGGTTAAAAACTACTTTCTCAGATATGAGTATGGAAACAGTGGCTTGCTTTTTTGGGCCATAAGCCTGAGAGTTTCCTCCCTAACCTTTTACCTTCAATTTGTGGCTATCTTTGGCTGTGAGGTGAGTCTCCTGTAAACAGCATATTATTGTATTTTGTTTTTTTGATCCAGTCTGCTAATCTGTGTCTTTTGGTTGGAGCATTGAGTCCATTCACATTCAGTGTTAGAATTGATATGTGATTTTGGATCCCTGGCATTGTGACCTTTGCTGTGTTTTGTGCCATCTTCAATGTCTTTTAGTAAGCTATGCTTTTATTGACTTTCCTCTGACTGTGGGGCTTTGGGAGTATTTTGCTTGTTCCTCTGTTTGAAGTTTGTCTTTGAGTATTCTCTGAAGAGCTGGTTTTGTGTTCATATATGTTGCTAATTTATTCTTATTATGGAAAGTTTTTTTATTTCCCCAACAAATTTGAACCTGAGTTTTGCTGGGTATAGTATTTTTGGTTGGCAACTATTTACTTTCAATGTTTGAAAAATTTAGATCCAGTCTACTCACCTGTATGGTTTGAGAAATCCACTGTGATTCTTATTGGTTTGCCTCTGAATGTGACTTGGTGTTTTTCTCTTACAGCTTTTAATATTCTTTTCTTGTTTTCTCTGTTGTTCATTTTGAATATGATGTGTCTCAGTGAGTTTCTCATTTGGTTAGGTCTATTTGGGGTCTTATAGGCCTCTTGAATGTGAATTTCTGGATCAATTCTGAAATGGGGGAAATTTTCTTTGATTATCTCATTGAGAAGGTTCTTTATGCCATTTGTTTTCAATGTTTTCCCATGCCCCCTTTACTCTCAAGTTATTTCTCCTGATTTCATCTCATACTTCTTGGAAATTCTGGTCGTGATTAGTATTTTTTCTTGTCTATTCTCCTCGCATTCAAGATTACTCAGCCTGTCTTCATTGTCCAATGCTCTTTCTTTGAGAGCTGAAGTTCTATTTTCTACTGCGTTTACTCTACTAATATCTTACATTGAGCTTTTAATTTATGACAGTTTTTCAGTCCTAAGAGCTCTGCTACATCTTTTTTCAGTGTCTCCAATTCTTTATTAAATTGGTGTCTCAGATCTTGTAATTGCTCTCTTATTTCCTTCCTTAAACCTCCTTTTAATTCTTTGATCATTTTAATAATCAGATTGTTGTTACTATTTTTTAAAATTTTCATCCAGGTCCCTATCCATGGAATTCTTGGCTGGAGAATTGTGCGCTTGATGAGGAGAATTGTTTCCCTTTATCCTCATTTTCAGTGTTAGAAGTGAGACCTGCGATCTCTCACTGGTTATTTCACTTCGGGACTTTGTTGATGGGTGTGGGATTTTTGTCTCTTTATTTGGGCTGGAGTACAATTTGGATAGTACCATTCAACCTGTGGTTTATTATTGACCTTTATGATTTCCAATACCTCATGAGATAAGGGAAGAGTTCATATGTACAGTCAATGCATATAACAGAGAGTACTGAAGTGGTTACTGTGTTACCTCTATAACTGTTATAGTGTTAATTACCACCTATGAGCAGTGTAAAAGGATTATCAGCTATCTTCCATGACAACCATCAGACTATACCTGGTTTAAAAGCAAGCACTCATTATCAAGTTTAACATTCACTTCAGATTTCCAGTACCTCCCTAGATAAGGAAAAAGAGTCTTGAGAGCAACGGAAATGTGATAGGAAAGTAGAGAGGAACTTGTGAATTTGGAGCGAGAGCAGCAAGAGAATAGAGATAATGTAGGATATTCTGATAAAATAAAGAAAGGAAAGAACAGAAGAGACTGAGGTAATGACATTAGGTGAGAAAGCAGAAAGTTTAGGTGTTGTCAGACGAAAGGGAAGGATGGAATACCAGATAAATTCACTACCAGAAAGTTATACAACACAAAAACAAACTACGCTGGTCTGCAAGACTGCAAAAAAACGCAACATCAAACCACAGCTAAACAGATGAAGCAAAAGAAACAGGAAACAAACAACAAACAACAATAACAACAACAACAAAAACCAAATATAAATCTTAATGGAAAGCAGGGAGGATTATGGGTTATTTCCACTGAGGAGGTCAAATACACAGTGTGGGTAGGTTTTCACATCTGGCATCCAGGTGGAGGCACTTCCAGGGTGAGGCTGCTGGAGGGCCTGCGTTTTGCTGTTCTCAGCTGGAAGTCAGATTCCCAGTAATCCTCTCAGTATTCTTCTCATGTGGAGAGGTGCAGTCCTTCACTGCCCCTGCTTCCTATGAATACGGTCTTTTGGCCTTCTTTGGTTGAAACCCTTGTTGCTTTTGTGTCCACCTGCCCAGACTCCTGTCCCACTTCAGCCCCAGCACCTGCTGGTAATCTTGTGGATCCTGAGGCAGCCACTAGGAGAGCTCACTGATCCTGGGGGCATGGCTGCCCTGATTTTACTTCTCCTGGGATAGATGCCTCCCCAAACTTATGTGTCCTGAGGCCCAAAATAGCTGGCTTCTGAGGCAGTTTCAGTCCCAGGACTGGGGGACCTGAGAGGAAGATATCAGCCTGGCACATCTGGCTCCTGGGGCAGTCTCTGCTCCAAAGTCAAGGGGTGGAACAGCAGACTTCCATCCAGAATGCACAGATCCTGGGGCTGTCTCCACCCCAAAGGCAAGGGGCCTGCAAGCAGATTCTGCCTGGAACATGCTTGTCCCAGGGAAGTCTCTGCCCTAAATTCACAGGGCCTGAGGCAGTCAGAATATGGAGCTCCTGGACTGGTTAACTGCCTGATGGTGCAGCAACTGGGGCAGCCTCTGACCTGAGCTCATGGCTCTTGGAGCAGCTGTCTCAACCTCTCTCCTGCTCAAGATGGTGATCACACTGGCTCCCCATGGCCAGTTTGGAGAGAATCTAAGTTATGTGCACGAATGCAGTCCCTGCATTCAGCTGAGGAGAGGGAGCCCTTCTGATACCAGAGTTCTCTGCAGCATAACCTCTGCATGGTGGTCCTTGCAGTCCGAGCTGCTAGGTCCCTATTTAGTTTTTCTTCCTTGCTTAATGTATCCAAGCCTCTGCTTCTCTAGTTTTCCTTTTTGCCCACTAATGAGTTTCAGTGAAATTTTGCTGTTTACCCACCTGGTAGAAAGGCACTTCTCCCATTGTTGATGTCCCGCTTCATGGATTCTACATGCAGCCCTCCTGCCAGCTGCCATCTTCTGATGGGTACTGGCATTTCTTAATCTTGGGGTCTCCACTGCAGCTGCAGCTTCCCCCTCACATTTCCACACACTGCCCTCTCAGGGTCTGCCCGCAGGAACTCCAACCCTGCTGCACTGTGCCTGGACTCCCAGGACTTCCTTTGAAATCTGGTGGAAGTTTCCATGACTCCCTAGCTCCATCATCCTGCAATCCTGTAGAACCAGCACCGCATGGTTGCTGTCAAGGTCTGCTGTATCCAAAAGAGGAAAGGACAAGAAAAGTGCAGATGTCAACTTAGAGTTCCAATATCATACAAGTAGGTTCAGCTTTCTGGGCCCAGTTACATAGTTCTCAGTACTTACAAAAATTCTGCAGTTGTTTTGGATTAATGATTTGTTACTATCTTGAAGTTATTAATGATCTTTTGGGGTGCTGGTAATTAATGCCAGGATTTTGCTCATTCTTTGCATCCACTCTACAACTGAGCTATACCCACACTCTTTGTTATTAATATTTTTTTTAAAGAAAGAGAAGGTCAGTGAGAGAGAAAGAGAGAATCAATTTTTATTTAGTTTTTCATTTGGCTTTCGCTGTTCTAACACTTCGCTGTGTACATGGTGCTAGGGTTCAAACCCACGTCCTCATGCATGCCAGGCAAATGCCATAACCACTGAGCCACTGCTCCAGCCCTTCTTTTAATAATTTTAAACAAGAGCCCCACACTGTGATTGTGTACTGGGCCCCAAGTTTTACAACTCGTCCTAGTTAGAGCCATGGTGCAAAATCTGGACACTCCTATCTCCAAGCCCCTAGTTAACAATAAACGTCTTTATAGTTGAAAACACCATTGGCTGGACTTTTTGTTACTTACAACTGAACATGTTCTGATACAGTATACTTGAGGCAAGGTGCACCTTGCTTTCTGGATTTTGGCATTGAGCATATAACTTTCAGAACTGTGTAAGCAGTGTGAAGTTTGAATTCAGGCAGCTCTGCAGTTTCAGAATTTTGCTTCAAAATTCTAACCCTCAGTTTTTATAGGAACAAATAGCACTTACAAGTCAGAACTGTGCATTCCCAAATTAATACGGGAGGACATTGAAAATCTAAACTAACCAATCTCAGGTTGTGAAACTGAAGCAGCAATCAAAGATCTTCCAAAGAAGAAAAGCCCAGGACCTGATGGATTCCCTGCTGAATTTTACTGAACCTTTACAGAAGAATTAACACTGCTCCTCTGTAAACTATTCCATGAAATTGAAAGGGCTGGAACCCTCCTAAATATTTTTTGTGAAGCAAATATAACCCTGATACCAAAACCCAACAAAGACACATCAAGAAAACTACAGACCAATTTCCCTGATGAACATAGATGCAAAAATCTATAATAAAATCCTAGCAAACTTCTTCCAAAAACACATCAAAAAGATAATAAATCATGATCAAGTGGGCTTCATTTCGGGGATGCAAGCCTGCTTCAACATATGCAAATTACTAAATATAATTCATCACTTAAACAGAATTAAAGATAAAAACCATATGATCATTTCAATTGATGCAGAAAATAGGGATCAAAGGAAGATACGTTAATTTTGTAAGAGCCATTTATGACAAACCCTTAGCCAACATTATACTTAATGGAGAAAGGCTAAAAGTATTCCCACTGAATTCAGGAATGACAAGGATAGCCACTCTCACCATTCCTATTCAATATAGTCCTCAAAACCCTAGCCAGAGCTATCAAACAAGAGAAGTAAATCAAAGGAAATTGAATAGGAAAAGAGGAAGTCAGTTTATCTCTATTTGTTGAATACATGATCCTATACCTAGCAGACCCAAAAACCTCAATCAAAAGACTTCTAGAGCTTATAAATGAATTCATCAAAGTAGCTGGTTATAAGATCAACACTCATCAATCAATAGCTTTTCTACACTCTAGCAACAATTCTGCTGAAGAAGAAATCAACAAATCCGTCTCATTCACAATAACCTCAAAAAGAATAAAATACTTGGGCATCAATCTAATAAAGGATATAAAGGAACTGTACAATGAAAACAATAGAACATTAAAAAAAGAAATTGCAGAAGACCTGAGTAGATGGGAAAACATTCCATGTTCTTGGTTAGGTTGAATCAATATAATTAAAATGGTCATTCTACCAAAAACCCTATACAGATTCAATGCAATCCCCACCAAGATACCAATGACATGAACATAGAAAAAGCAATTCTCAAATTCATTTGGAATAACAGGAGACCCAGAATAGCCAAAACATAACTAAGCAAGAAAGATGAAACAGGAGATGTCACAATACCTGACCTGAAATTATACTATAAGGTTATAGTAACAGAAACAGTGTGGTATTGGTATCAAAACAGACATGAAGACCGATGGAATAGACTAGAAGATACCGAGACAAATCCACAAATATTTAACCAACTGATATATGACAAAGGGGGCAAAAATATAGTGTGGAGGAAAGACAGCCTGTTCAACAAATGGTGCTGGAGGAACTGGGCAGCCTCATGCAGACGACTGAAATTAGCACCTTACCTCTCACCCTGCACAAGAATCAAATCAAAATGGATCAAAGAATTAGAAATTAAACCAGCAACCATACAATTGTTGGAAGAAAAAATTGGATCAACACTCCATGACATCAGTATTGGCACTGCCTTCCTTAACAAGACTCCCATAGCAAAAGAATTCAAGCGAAGAATAAATGAGTGGGATGACCCTACACTGAAAAGCTTCCGCGCAGCTAAAGAATTAGTGAAGAGCATCAAGAGAGAACCCACAGAATAGGAGAAAATCTGTGCCTGCTACACCTCGGACAGAGGGCTCATATCCAGAATATACAAAGAACTAAAAAACCTGATCACCAAAACTACAAATAATCCAATCAATAAATGGGCTAGGGAACTAAGTAGAAACTTCTCAATGGAGGAAGTCCAAAAAGCCCATAAATATATGAGAAAATGCTCTACATCACTAGCAATTAGAGAAATGCAAATCAAAACTTCACTGAGATTCCATCTTACTCCTGTCAGAGTGGCAAAAATGAAGAATAAAAACAATAACAGATGCTGGAGGGCTGTGGGAAGAAAGGAACACTTTCACAATGTTGGTGGGACTGCAAGCTTGTACAGTCACTGTGGAAAGCAGTGTGGAGACTGCTCAAACAACTAGGGTTAGAACAACTTTATGATCCAGCTGTCCCACTCCTGGGTATTTTCCCAAAAAAGCTAGAATTGGCATACTACAGAGACACAGCCACATCAATGTTTATAGCTGCTCAATTTACAGTAGCTAAATTATGGAACCAACCCAGATGTCCCTCACTGGAAGAGTAGATTCAAAAAGTGTGGTATGTATGTGTGTGTGTGTGTATATATATATATATGTATATATATACATATATAATGATATATTTATATACATATATAATGTGTATATATAAATATATTTATACATATTTATATTTATACATATATATATATATGTATATATATAATGAGTTCTACTCTGCTATTAGAGAGAATGATATCATGGCATTTGCAGCCAAATGGATGGAGATAGAAAAAATTATGCTGAGCGAAATATCCCAAATTCAGAGCCTTAAGGGCCAAATGTTTTCTCTCATATGTGGAAGCTAGAGTAAAATCTAAGACAGATTGAAAGCTAGTGAAGCTCAAAAAATAAACTCAACATAGGTGAATTTTCACATAAGCAAGGGAAGACATAACTATGAAGCTGCGGGGAGAAGGGAGGGAGGCAGGGAGGCGAGGGAGGGATTAGGTGGGATATTAATGCAGCTTTAGGGAGGAACTGGGGTGTTATCAAAGCAGCTGGGAACTCTTGATTCCCATGAGAAGCCCAAGTATACACAGGAAGGCAGACAGGATCAGAAAATTCAAAAAATTATATACATGTATATGCTTTTTTTTTTTTAGCTGGGTGCTGTAATCCCAATGTCTCAGGAGGCTAAGGCAGTAGGATCATGAGTTCGAAGCCAGCCTCAGAAATTTAGAAGGCACTAAGCAATTTAGTGAGACCCTGTCTCAAAATAAAAAATAAAAAGGACCGGCGATGAGGTTCAGTGCTTAAGTGCCCGTGTGTTTAATCCTGGTAAAAAAAAAAAAAAAGCAAGAAAGAAATTACCATTTTGCTGGGTGCAATTGTGCACACCTAGTCCTGGCTGCTTGGGAGGCTGAGGTAGGAAGATCATTAGTCTAGGAGTTAGAGATGAGCCTAGGCAACATAGGGAGACCATATCTCTAAAAACAAAACAGAAAATACCAAAAAGAACCGCCATGTTTGCCTAGACATTGGCAAATATGGGCTTCATGCACATTAATTTATTCCACCATTTATTTTGTTCAAGAACGTCACTGTGGGCAGCTTTACCCCTGTTCCGTAGCATGAGCTAGGGTGGCCAGACTGGAGGCTGCAGGATCTGCAGGGCTAACAAGGCTGGCAAGGAAGCACTGGTTCTGTGCCCAGACTGCCATTAGGATAACGGGCTGGGACTGACATTTCTCTCTACCTGGGTTTCCCCCACAGCCTTTTTAGGTTTTTTTTTCCATGGCATTTGACTGGGCACTGAGAGGGGACATTCCAGAAGAGTAGGCAGCTGCACTGATTTTTATTTTCCGGCCCTAGAAGAAAATATGTCTTTGTGGATGATGCCAAGGTCTGCACCAGCTGGAATAGTTGCTAAGCCCCCTTTGATCATGGCTGCAAAGGTCTCTGAGTGTGTGGGCAACTGAACCCTCAAGGCATCTTTCCTATTGTCTCTGTGCGTGGTACTTAACTTGTCTTCGGTAGTTGTAATCTCTTCAGCAACCACACCCTCCATGGCCCCAGTGTTGCATATGCTTCTTCTTTGGTCCAACTACAAGCTTTTCAACTCTTTTCTCTCTGCTTTTTGTTTATGATTCTCACAGCAAAACTGGCTAAAAGCCACCATGCCACCACTCGAAGCTGTACTGCTTTAAAATTTCCTCTGCCAGATTAATTAGTTCATCACCTTTAAATTCAACCTTGCAGAAAGTCTCAGGATATGGACAAAATGTGGACGAGTTCTTTGCCAGGATGTAACATATCTATGCTCTAGTCCAAGTCCAATCTGTTTCCTCATTCCTCTCTGAAACCTCACGAGCATAGTCTTTACTGTCTGCATTCTAATGGGCATGCTGGTCTTGTGAACTTCCACCAGAATCATCCAGTTTGCTTTGTTTACAAAATTCTAAGCCTTCTTCAGCCCACATCTACAAACACTTAGAAATGCTTCCCATAAACCAAAGGCATCTGAACCACACCATCAGGTATAATCAGAGCAACAACACCCTTCCTGGTACCAATGTCTGTGTTAATCAATTATTTTTGTCATTGGGACCAAAATTTTAACAAGAACAAATGAGAGAAAAACTTTATTTTGGATTCACAGTTAGAGGTCTCAATTCATATTCAGCTGATTCCATTGCGCTGGGTTTCATGTGAGACAAAATATCATGCTGGGAGGGCATGGTAGAGGAAAGCTCCTCACGTCATGGTATGTGGGAAGCAAGGGGTTCTGGGGGAGGGGGAGAGAGACAGAGAGACAGAAAGAAAGGAAAAGAGGATAGAATGGGCCAGAGACAACTATATTCCAAGGTCATGCCCAGAGTGACCCAATTCCTCCTGCCCAGCCCTACCTGCCTACAATTACCACACAGTAGTCCATTCAGATTAACACTGATGAGGTTCCAGTTCTCATAATCTAATCATTTCAGCGTTAACATTCCTGCATTCCTATATTCTCCATCTTCAGGGGACATTAAAGATCCAAACCATAACACAGTCTTGCTATGTTGCCCAGACTGGCCTCCAACTCCTGGGCTCAAGTGATCCTCCCATCTAGCATCCTGAGTAGAGGGAACTACAGGTGTGTGATCAACATGCCTAGCTCACCTAGATGAGTTTTATAAGGATCTTGCTGGCCCTTATATTAAAACTAAAGGGGATGGAGATATTAAATAGAAAGACAAATTAGAAGCCCATTATATTGATCTGGATGAGAGATGAGCAAGAAATGAAGAGTTGGAAAGAAGTAGTTGTATTCTGGATACTTTTTGAAGGTATAGCCCAAAGATTTATTGAATTGAAGGTGGACTGGCAGAAAGAGAGAGAAGTGAGGATTTTTCTTTATTTTTTGAAATTTCCAAGGTGATTTTTATTTTAATCATAAATGTTATCCTTAACAGTTGAGTGGGTCAAACAGCATTCACCTGACACCAAAGTTAGCAGTCTTGATTAAGACTATTTATGTATGAATGTATGTAGCTATCATCTATCTGTAATATACCTATATACATGATGCATATAATTTTAATAGTTACCAGAATTAAAGCAATTCAGCCCAACCTGTTGTATATGTGTTAATACATTCATGCCACTTGGTGTTCTACTTCTGGCTCCAGAAATAATGTTTCCTTTAACTGTTTATATAACCAAAGTATTTTTTTCATTAATAACCACATGAATTCATTAATGAATATGCTATCTGTTCTACAAAGCAAACTGTCTTATTGGAATTTGAAAGAAACATCCAAATTGATCTAAGCAAAGTTGTTAAACTAAATTTACATTTTGCATTGATTAAATTCATTTTCATGTTGTTGCTACTGTGTTGAATTCTTCTGGGGTAAAAGCGGATATTCCTATATTTTTCATGTTTTCTCATGAATGATTCCTGAGTAAATTCTGAGGGAAAAATTTCAGATGAATCTTTTTAAAAAGATATTAACACATTGTAGCAAAATTTTAGCTACCTAGGACTAAATTTATGGATACTAGGTTTTGCTTATCTAAGTTCTAGATTTTGAATATTCAACATTTTGGACAGACAGCTTCACAAAGTATATTATATACATATTTTCTTTCTTTTCTTTTTTTTAACCAGGGATTGAACACAGGGACCCAGGGGTCTGGGGATGCTTAACCACTAAGTCACATCCCCAGCTCTTTTTTTTTTTTCATTTTGAGACAGGGTCTCACTACATTGCCCAAGTGGGCTTCAAATTTGTGATCTTCTGATCTTCCTGCCTCAGCCTCTCAGGTAGTTAGGATTACTTCCATGTGCCATCATGCCTTACTCAAAGATTCTATTGTTCACAAAATCTACTATCTCCCTCCCTCACGAACAGATCCAAGTGTTAGTCACCCAGGTAAGAGACTATTTTTCTACTTTCCTTATATCTAGATTTGAACAGGTGACTATGTTCTGGACAATAAGATGTAAACTGGAGTGTTGAATGAAACTTCTGGAAATTTCCTTACTGTGGAAGAATTTTTTCTTCTACTTTCTTAGTCCTGCATATGATAATGGAAGTAATGGTCATCCCGGAACCCTGAGATAATCTTGTGATTAGAACCCAAGAACTGGAGATAGCAGGGCAGAGAGATGGGAGCACCTGAATATGATATGGGAAGTTGCCACCCTACCTCTGCACTGCATACTTATTATATGTGTAAGATTTATGTTTTCTTTTCTATCAAAGTGAAACCTATAATACAGCACAGGCTTGTTTTCTGCAACTTAAATTTCATGTGTATAACAAAGTCATCTTAAGTTAGGGAGCCGTGTGGCCCAAAGAAGCAATTAAAAAAAATTGATGATAGCCATTTTCGGTACCCACCCCAATTATAAATGAGCCAGTCATGGAGATTGTAACCGACCTCCTCCAATCAGGGAGAGGGGCAGTGCTTCAAAGGGATAAATATTGGGGGATTGCCCTCCCAGGTGCGATTGTTCACTGGATTCCTTTTGTGAGTGCACCCTTCTGCAGAAGTAAAATTTGCCTTGCTCACCCACTTTCGAACATGTGTTTGATTTTTCTTTTGGCTCCTCAATTTTTCTGACAATTTTATTTCTAACATATTAGAGGAAAAACAATTAACTTATGTAAGGCATTGTTATTTTGAAGGTTTCTTTCATGTGCATCTAAACCCAGCCCAACCTAATTTTTCATGTTTTTTCCCCTTATGTTAGCTTTTTTTTTTTTTTTTTTTTTTAAACAGAGAGGAATAGTGAGAAAGAGAGAAAGAATCTATGCTGTTGTTTCGTTTGGCTTTTGTTGCTCCAACACTTTGCTGTGTGAGCGGTGCTGGGTTCAAACCCGTGTCCTTGAGCATGCTAGGCTAGTGCTGTAACTGCCAAGACACTGCCCCAGCCCCTGGCTTCTTTAAAAAAATATCATTCTAGACTCCTAGTCACTCTGCTTACTTCCATCAACCTTGTCTCTTTTTAGTTTGCTGCCTTTATTCTTTGTGTAATGATTATAGAGGACTACTATCTGCTAAGTACTAGAAATACTGTAGGAAAAGCAAACATGTATGTGTTCTACAAGCTTACAGGATATTGAGGATCTTTTGCTATCCCCTGGGGAAACAGATGACCAAGTTCGTTAGAGATTCATAAAAACAGTCATTAAACTAGGCTGGAGAGGCGCGACTTTGAATGCGTGAACACTGTGACATCTATTTGGCAACGTACGCTTTCTTATTTTTCCCTGAGCTGCAGTATGATGGCTTGCAACTGACTTGTGTATGTGGGGGGATATATTTACCCCTATGCTTGTTATAAGTCATAAATGAAGTCTCTGTTTACTTGAGAGCATTTCTCCTGTGAAATATAGTACACATAAATGACCATGCACAGGATGCTGGGCACAGTGGCTCATGCATGAAATGCTACCTACTGGGGAGGTGGAGGCAGGAAGACCACAAGCTCCATGGGCAACTTAGCAAGATCCTGTCTCAAAAGAAAAATAAAATGGGCTGGAGATGTAGCTCAGTGGTAGAATGTCCCAGAATTCAATTCACAGTACTGAGAATGAAGAGGTGGGAGGGGCAGAGAGCGCAGGCACCACTGAGCAGAAGAAGAAAAGGCAGGTAGGGAGATGAACAGGGGGGCTGAGAGTATAGCTCAGTGGCAGAGTGTTTACCTAGCATGGACAAGGCCCTGGGTTCCATACCCAGCACAAGGCTGGAGGGGAAGAAAGGTAGGAAGGCAGAAGAGAGAGAGAGAAAGGGAGGGAGGCAGAGAGGGAAAGAAATGTACATAAAACATGTAAGTACGATTTAACAAATAGTTGTGAAATTACCCTTCAAATATTCCTGATCTACATCAGGAAACAAAAGTTGACTGGGGCCCCAGATGTCTAGCATGAATCCCTTTCCAACCCCCCTAATTGAAGCACCATCCTGGGTTTTATTTATTTACTTATTTTTGAGATAGGGTCTTGTTATGTTATCCGGGCTGGTTGCCAACTCCAGGACTCAAGAGTTTCTCTCTAGTAACTGGGGCTACAGGTGCACACCACAATGTTGGATTCCATCCTGGATGTTATGGTAATGACCTTCGTTTCCACTAGAGTTTTACCATGTATATGCACCTCCCTGTACACATATTCAGTTTTACTGATTTCTGAACTGTATATTCATGAAATGAGACTCCACATATTTTCTGTATTTTTCTAACATGGCATTGCATGTGTAAGATTCAGTCATTTGAATGACTTTAGTGAATACGGTTGAGGAGGACACTTCCACAATTCTCTCTACCAGTGAGGCAGATAAATTATGTGCTTCCAGAAAATAATCATAGCACACGCATAGTATAGATACTTCCATTCCAAAAAAAAAAAAAAAAAAAAAAAAAAAAAAAAAAAAAAAAAAAAAAAAAAAAAAAAAAGAAAAAAAGAAACTGGAAAGAAGAAAAAGGGACAGGTCCCAAGCAAGTCCAGAATCTAGCAAGGGAAATTCCATTAGACTTTAAGTCTGAGATGAGAAAGGTCTTGAAAAATAGCCAAAAAAAAAAAAAAAGGCTTTTCCTGGACAAGTACCTGGATATCCAGGTGGGTATATAGTCACTTTGTCTGGCAGCACATCCTCCAGGAATTGGTTATCACATTGGAAGGACAGAAGGGGGAGATGTCAGCAGACCCAGGAGCTGCAATGATCCAAGTGTATCCTGGGAAGGGAAAATTAAGAGAACCTAAGCAGGATGAACAGCAGAATTTCCCGAATGAATGACTACGAACACTGAAGAGAAACGTTAATGGGATTGTGAGGGAGTGTAAAGTGTTTAATTATGGCGGTGGGAGGTTAGTGTTTGTAAAACGATGACTCTCAACTCCTGCCATCTCAGAGGCATTTTAAATTATCTTAATAGACACCAGGAGGTGGGGAATAAAGAAAATTCACTTCACACTCTGTTTAGAGCTAGCCCAAATCCTTACATTAGTCCTTAAATTAATGGCTGCTTTTACCATCTTTTCAGGGCTCTGACAAAAAAGAAAGTTGTAATTCAGAATAAGAAAGTAGGGTTACCTGAAATAAGACCCTGGATGCCTGGTAGATTCGCCTTGGTGGTGTAAGGGCTAAATCGAACAGGTAACCTAGTCCAGCACTTGGCACAGTGCAGGGGTTGCACGCGGACAGTAACTTCCTTCCATGCTCTCTGCTGTCCTGTTAGAATCTCTACAGGAAAATGACCTACAGTGGCCAGGGCTTTTGCAATACCCGCGTGGCCACACCCAGTGCCTTGCGCCCCATTTCTCAAAGCTAAGGGCAAGAGGCAAATCCAACTTCACTTGGAAAAAGGCTGCCCACTGCAGCCGCCACTCTAGTGACAACAACTCCCGGCCGCGGTGGCCCTCGTCGGATTTCCGTAATCCGCAGCGAAAGAGGAAGTAGGGTTGGAGGAAGAGCCACTCCGCTCCTCGAGCTCCCTAAGTGTAGAAAGTGGACTTCCTACAGCAAGCAGGAGACTCTCCGCCACTGCGTCTCGCCACACACGCTCTGGCGCCCCCTCCGGCCGCAGCGCCGGCGTACGCTCCGCGCCAGTGACCCTGCTTCGGCGCTGGGTTAGCACCGCGGCTTCGAGTCACCACGCTTCCAGGCTCGGTACTGCCGCGCCGCACACCCAGCCCAGCTCCCACGCGGCCGGGCCTCGGGGCGGGGCTAGCGTGGCGCGGGGCGGGGCTATCGGGGCTGGGGCAGCGTGAGGCGGGGTGGGGCTAGCGTGAGGCGGGGCGGGGCTAGCGTGATGCGGGGCGGGGCTAGAGTGGGGCGGGGGCGGGGCCTCGTGGCGTCGCGGGCGCCCGGGCGTAGTGGTGGCGGTGGCGGTTGTGGTGGTTGGCGCGGGCTGCAGTGGCAACAACGGTAGCCGCATCCCCGGGGAGAGTGCGATGGCCTCGGTGGCGGCAGCTCGGAAGTCGGGCGGGCCCTCGCGCCTCCCTCCGCCGCCGGTGCTGAGGCTTCCGCCTTTTCCTACCCGGCTCCTGGCCCCCGGCCCAGGCGGGCAGGGCTGAGCTGTAGGTGAGGCGTCAAGACCCCTTCTCCCCTGCGGGCCGTCCCGAACTAAGCGTCACTTCGTCCTGCGCTTGTCTTCAGCCCCTTACGTCCGGCCTCCCATCGCACACACCTCCCTGCCTGGCTGGAACTGCTGCCCTCCCCCAGAGAGGTCAGAAATGGCCGGGGAGGGGAAACGCCTGTCACCCAGCGGGGCTGGAAAAAGAGAAGGATCGCGTGCTCCGTGGACCTTTTGTTGCTATTGTAACTGCTGAGTATAAAGTAGAAAAGGTACAGTCAAAACATTTGCTCAATAATTAAACTAAGAAATTAACTAAAATGTCTGCTAAAAATAGAGTTCAGGAAGACTGGTAGGGGTTTGAATGCTTTCAGTAGAATGAGCAAGTTAGGAAAACTTCATTGGTGACGTTTTGTCACAGGAAAACAGGGAGCTGAAACTCCAAACCTCAGTTTAAAGTCACACACAAAAGTTATGCAGAACTTTATGATAAGTGAAAGTATAGTAAAAGTAAAGTAGGGCTCCAGGAGAGAGGGAGAGGCAGCTCGCACTATCTCTGAGCAGAAAAGGACGGAGGAAACAGTGCTGTTTCCAAACTTATTACTGTTTTATGTCTGAATTGAAGAGGGGTTCTCCTTCAGCACCCTTTGCCAATCAGGTGTTCACCTCCTCCTCCTCCTCTGTTGGTGGAGTTGTTGACCTTAAATGGTCCTTTCTGGTATGTGATAGTAGCCATCCTGTTTAGTGGGGTTTCATCTACAAGTCAATCCCATGTTAGTGCGGGCAGTGGGATCAATAGCTGGTCGGAAGTTATCCTAGATCACCTGAGCTACTAAAGGAATCATGGTTCCCAGAAGAATGGAGACTCTTACATCCATAACCCATAGCTGCACGCTGATGTCAATGGACCCTAAGAGTTACTCTCATTAATCTTTTTCTTTTGATGTATTTTCCAGTTAGCACCTTTGCTTTCGTTTTTTTCTTTTTAACAGAATAACTGCAATCATTTCTTTTCTCGTCCACCTTGAGAGTAGTTTAAATAAGACCCTAAAGTACTTTAAAGAACACTCTGTGACCTTGCCGTGCGTCTCATTGTTTATTGATAGTTACTACCTAACATTTCCATTCTAAGTTATGTAGTGTGATCAAATATGATCAACCAGAATTTTTCGTATTTTCCTTTGTACAGAGGCTGTATATTTGTGTTTTTGAAAAGGAAGTGTTTAAAGATGTTTTATTTAGGAATCAAGTTGTTGTACAATCATAAATAGGTATAAAGTAACAATATGATATGCTTTTGATCCTAAATCATAGTTACCCCCACATTGCCCACACCCCAGTCTCTTGATTCTTCTATATTATGCCCTTATAATAGATAAAAATGTCTCTATATATCTGTATATATACATATATAAGTATATGGCTGAATTTTCCTGAATCAAATGATTGCATAAGTATTATTTGACTTCGGGGGTGGGGTAAAGAGTATGTTACACTGTTGTCTCTCTAGATCCTTCCCTATCTTTCCTTCCTCACCCCTCTCCTCTCCCCTCTCCCCCTACAAGTCTGTTTCCCCTAGATTATGTGTTGCTATGCCCTTGGTGGGCATATGTGTTGAATACATACATGAGTTTGACTACCTTTTCACCCAAGCCTGGTTTTAGCTTTAATCTCCACAAATGGGGGAAAACATTTGGCCCTTGAACTCTCTGGGTCTGGCTAACTTCGCTCAGCATGATTTCTTCCATTGCCGTCCATTTACCTGCAAAGGCCACATACCATTGTTTCTAATAGCTGAGTAGAACTCCATTGTATATGTATACACCAGAGCTTTTGGATCCATTCATCCAGTGAAGGGCATCTGAGTTGATTCCATAATTTAGCTA
>PVKS010022035.1:0-34150 GCA_004027875.1 Aplodontia rufa | reverse complement strand
GGAGATCTCTGTCCTCCACAAGATATCCATTTAACTCAGGAGTTCTTCTGGGGGAAACAGCAACAGGGGGAACCCAAGCTGGGCATCCATGATATTGCATTAGCCCTGGATAACTAAGTATATATACAATGGTTCTTGAATGTTTGATAATGTTTCCCCCTCAATTGTATCTCTATATCCATCTAATAAATAAATTTTTAAAAATAGGGATAGCATTAAATCTATATAAAGCTTTTGGTAGAATGGCCATTTTTATTATAATAATTTTTTGTTATAGAGATCTTTGATTTCCCTTGTAAGGCTAATTCCCAAGTATTTTATTTTTTTTAAGATATTGTGAATGGGGCTGATTTCCTGATTTACTCATCAGTCCTATTATTATTAGTGTATAGGAAAGCTATTGATTTATTAGTGTTGATCTTGTATCCTGCCACTTTGCCAAATCTGTTTATAAGTTCAAGCAGTTTACTGATGGAGTTTTTTGGATCTTCCAGATACAGATCATGTCATTAGTAAAAAGGGAGAGTTTGACTTCCTCTCTCCCTATTTTTATCCCTTTGATTTCTTTTTCTTGCCTAATTGCTCCAGCTAGGGTCTCCAGAACAATATTGAATAAAAGTGGTGAGAGCGGACATCCTTGCTTGTTCCTGCTTTTAGTGGAAATGCTTTCAGCTTTTCTCCATTTAGTATTATACCAGCTGAGGGTTTAGCATATATACATGCTGATGATCTTTGAGGTGAGACTTGAATGACTACAGGGAGTCAACAAAGGGAGACCTCTTAAATCTTCCAGTCCTCATGGAGGAACATCCAAGAACAAAATATCAACAATATAACAATATGCTGAGATTCACAGGTGACTTTCATGGTCTTTCACTGCCTGATGATTTTTCAAGGTACAAATAAATATGTGTTTCTTCTAAAATTAAAAATCCTTTATGACCAGCCCTGGAAGGACGGGGTAGAGAAGAAGCAGACCAGAGTAACTCCTTTATGCCCAAATGAAGGTCAGTTTGGACATCAGAAAAGATCACTGTGATCCCACATGGTAACAATCCAACAGGTGGGTAGGTCCCTCATTTCCAAAATGAGCAGTCAACTGTCCATATGGAACAATTTTGTACTTTTTAGTGAAGAAAATGTCCTGTTGTTATGGTTTTGAATTAAGGTGTTCCACTAAAGTTCGTGTGAGAAAATCCAGAAAGCCTGAGGTAAAATTATTCCCTTATGAAATCTTTCACTCAATTAGTGAGTTAATTGAATTAACTGGTAACTGTAGGCTAGTAGGGAGTGACTGGAGGAGGTGGGTGACTGTGGGAATTAACTGGTAACTGTGTGCTGGTAGGGTATGGCTGGAGGAGATGGGTCCTTGGAGGCGTGCCTTTGGGGTATGGAACCAGCCTTCTGTGTACTAAGACCTCTGAACAATGAGTCCCAAAACAAACTTTTCCTCTTTAAAATTATTCTTGTTGGGTACTTTAGTTACAGCAGCTAAAAAGCTGACTAAAATACCTGCTTTCTGACCTGACCCCAAACCTGGGGATTGAGAGAAGAAAACAGTAAGAACTACTCATTCATGATCTACAAGAAACTGGCTCATTCTATCAAATAAAACCCCAAAAAATACTGTAGTTGAGACTGGAGGATCAATATTCTCACCATCACCAGAAAGGGAGGCAACATGCAAGTTCTCATAGTGGGAGCCATTGGTGATGCCACCAACTTGCTGTTCCCATCTTGCTTGCCAAGTTCCATTAACATGCATCAGCAGTTAGGAGCAGACATCCACAAGAGGGCAGGAGAGGGTTTTCTTTGAGAGTAGAAATGCTCTTTACAGAACTAAAACAGAGAAAAGAGTAAAAAACAATAAAAATCAGTTAAATTTACATACTGCTCTTTTAGTGAAATAAGCTAAATTTTTAAGAATCAGTACACTGAGCTTCCAGAAGCAAAATTTCTTGCATGCAGAAAAAATTGTATCGAGATGCAAGACTATAGGAAGGGATTTAAAAGTAATAGAACAAAAATGGTAGAAGGAAGAGGCAAGGAAATCTGAATCCAGCAAAACCTGCATATCACTAAGTGAGATGAGCCAGTTCTGAAAGAGTGGCATAGTGGGTGATTCCAGTTATGTGATATTCTGGAAAGGGCAAAACTATGGAGGCAATAGTGAAGGCAGTGGTTGCCAGGCCTTGAGAGGCGTGAAAGATGAACAGGTAGAGTTAGGCATTGTGCTGCATGCCAGGAAGTCAAAGGAGAAAGATCTTTCTCTCTCCCTAGTAAGTAGGAACAGAGAGGGTGGACATTATTTAACTCCTGAATTAGTTTTCTGGAACCTTCACAAAAAAGAAACAATCAGTACATGTCCAAAATCTGCTGTGAAATATGATCACTTTCCTCTTGAGCCATAATTGAGAAATGCATTCATGTCAGAGTCCGAACACGTTTGGAATGTTTGGGGTTTTCCCAATAACCGCACATACATACAGTTTTGCTAATAATTTTGCCCTGCCTACTCTGTGGAAAATCATGCCCCAAATCCCAAACTGAGCTCAGCATGATGCTTGCTTCATTTTCCCACAGACTCTTTACAACTCCAGATTGGCTGTGGAAGGTTCAGTGCACCTGGCTGAAACTAGGAGCTGAAAAATAGTTGACCTCAGCATTTTTTCCCAAGCTTTAAGCTGAAATCATTTTGAGTAAAAGTTCATGGAAACAATCGTATTCCTTCCAGTTGAACTAACACCATATTCAGTGGAACCTTCTTTTGTATTTACTCATTTAACTGGAAAGACCCTGTCTGTGACTGATTACTTTTTTAAAAGGTTGAATAAACCACATTTTCCTTCAAGAGAGCTGGACACTTTCCAGCCTACAAATATGTTTCATAGGTGATTATTGTTACCTTGGCCAAATCCAAATCCAAGGGCTTGACCTGATGCCTTAGATGACTTTGGACAGGCAAAGCTGATGAGTGTTGTTGGGCCATCCAGTCTTCCAATTCTGCCCTACTTTTTGGAAGCTCCACTCCCAGCACTTGTGCTGAATTGAGACAGCAATCGCACTGAAGTTTGTCATCACTAGAGTACTTTTTATAAAAGGAAATCCAATCAATAAATGGGCTATGGAACTAAACTGAATCTTCTCAACAGAGGAAGATCAAAAAGCCATAAAATATATTAGAAAGTGTTCTTCATCACTAGCAATCAGAGAAATGCAAATCAAAACAACATTAGAATTTAACATCACTCCGGTCAGAATAGCAAAGATAAAGAACACAAGCAATAACAGATGCTGGACGGGTTGTAGAGGTAAAGGAACACTAACACACTGTTAGCGAGAACACAGACTGGTACAGCCACTCTGGAGAGCAGTGTGGAGACTACTCAAAAAATTAGGGATGGAACCACTTTATGACCCAGCTATTCCACTCCTGGGTATTTTCCCAGAAGAAATAGAATCAGCATATTATAAAGACACAACTACATCAATGCTTATAGCAGCTCAAATTGCAATAGCTAAATTATGGAATCAATCCAGATGCCCTTCACTGAATAAATGAATCTAAAAACTATGATATATACCCATATACACATATATGTGTGTATGTGTTGGGGGGGTATATATATCATAGAGTATATATATATATATATATATATATATCACAGTTTTATATATGTGTGTATATATATATATATGTATATGTATATATACAGTAAAATTCTACTCAGCTATCAGAAAGAATGGTATCATGGCTTTTGTAGGTAAATGGATGGAAATGGAAAAAATCATGCTGAGTAAAATAAGTCCAACCCAGTGACTTTAGGGTCAAATATTTTCTCTCATTTGTATAAGCTGGAGTAAAACCAAGGATAGGATGTAAGTTAAACAAGTTTGTTTACTCTACATACCAAATTCAAAGTAACACATAATCTGGGATAAGTATAGCTATTTGTGAGGCGGGGGGAAAGAGGAAGGGAGGGATGTGAAAGAGGGAAAAGGGGATAATTAATTCTGTATGGTACACTTGAGTCTCCGAAGAAGCCAAATAATACTCATGCAGATATTTAAATGTTGAAAATTCAGAACAATATACATGCATATGAACATTTATATATGTAATAGGGGATAATTACATTAGATAAAAAACAGTAGGGAGAGGGAAAGGAGGGGAGATACTGGGTATGGATCAGACTCAAGTTATATTATTATTAAATATGCATGCATGAATGTGTAGCAACAAATCCCTTCAATATTCAAGAATACGCTGAACTCATAATAAAAAATGACAAACACACCCAACAAGTTTTTTATTTTGCTGGACTTCTTTCCTTTGTTCTAAAACTGAGATTGTGCACAAATGGAATGTGAATTGTAATTTCAGGGCTTCCAACAGAGATCACCACCCAACTTGAGTTCCGTGCCTTTACAAGTTAAGAGATGGATACAAATATCACCGGAAGGTTAATTTATAAAACTCCACTGATATGTACATCTTGGTCTTGATGAGTTTCAGATCTATTGAGGTGTCAATAGATCCAAATGACAAAGCAGGAAAAACCAAGACCTTGAGAAGAACATGAATGAACATCTAAGCAGGAAATGGACTCGGGTCTGTATAAAAGGATGGGTACGGAAGGCAGATGGGACTTCCATGAAATTTTATCAGGCCAAACCTACAGAGGAAAGGATAATATGTCCTCTGACTGGCCCCTCTCCGCAGTTGCATTTTGCAGAATATCTGTTCCTGGAAGTGAAGATCTGCGTTATGAGATAAGCAAAGAGTTGTGTTCATGGTAATATTTAGTTAGCAGTGGCTCCATGGTGAAATGAAAGTTTAACTACAGATATACACTCCAAGAAGGGTATATTTAGTTTCTTGGTCCAGGATTAAAGATTTTGAAAAACATCAGAAAAAATTTAATAGCCCACAGGATTCACATTATGTGGAAAAGATCAGAGATGACAGAATCTCTGAAGTTGGAAATTTGCATTTGCAATTGTGTCTGCACATGTAAATATTGATTCTATGGCCATAGAAGAATTCTCACAGCAGTGAACCATTTGTCATAATTGCAGTTTATGCAAAAACCTCAGTGTATCTTTCAAATATATCCCCCGTCCCTATACATAAACATACTATTTATCCTTTTATAATTTATAGTAAATGCTGGAAGTAGTTAATATTTATGCACATAACTCTTCAATCTCACACAATGCCAAGAATCAAAGATTGCATATGTCATTTTCATTGAATTCCAATCAAAATTACAATATAACCTTTAGGAGATCTCAAAAACTTTGAGATATTGAAAAATAAAAGTTCATGAATATCTAAAAACATTTTAAGTACAGAAATTAAGATGTACCATATGTCCATCATACTTTCAAAAAACACATGGTACTGATGTAAGAACAGATAGACAGAACAATGCAATTAGATATCGAATTCATAAATAACAGATATATGCCATAGGGCATTTGCCATATCACAGAGATGGTACCAAAATAAATGAAGAAAGGATGAGTTGCTTGAGAAATGGTATTAAGAAAATGATTATTATGAATAACTGAATTGGAACCTTACCTCACATCATACATAAAGGTGAGCTTACAAGGATTCAAGAACTAAAAGTATAAGGACAAATATAAAGCTAGTAAAAAAAATATAGGAGAGTCTCTCCATTATGTTGGTGCAGGAAAGATCTTTAATAAGACTCCAACTTCTATACCATAGTGGGTATGGTTGAATTTCACTTAATCAATGGAACCCCTAATACCTTAAAATACAGATGATTGCGCAAAGATAGTTTTCATATCTATAATTGACGTGATAGCTACACCTAGGAATATGGAAGGGAGTGTGCATTTGTGGCATGGGTTATTGAGCCACCTAGATGCCCATCACTAGAAAGAGGATAGCTAATGTGCTAGAGTTGACAAATCTTGAACAACACAAGTTAAGAAGTAAGAAGCAAACATGTTTTATAGTTCAACACATTCACTTAATTAAAAACATACATGCACAAAATAGTAGTGTATATTTTTAAATCATATGTATATATCTAAAGACATTGGAGAGGATTTATTGGATGGAAAGAGACAGGAATATTAAAATCAAATAAAATTGATAACCAAGCCAAGATCACAGAGTCAGAAAGTGACATGGACTAATACTAAGGAATACAATGAATACTCAACAATCAATATTTTAAAGAAAAAAAAGTACAGAGCAAAGCTGTTGAAACAAGGGAAGCACCCAAAGCAAGTTCATTCTGTCCCACCCCATTCCCTGGTCATTTCCCCCTGACCACTGTGGTTACTGTGGAAGGCTGGTTAATGGCCCCCCAGATGTGACAAGGCACATATCTCCAAAACCTCTGAATGCTTTCTTATATGAAAAAGGATCTTTGCAGGTGTAACCTAAAGAATTTTGAGATGGACAGATCCTCTTGGATTATACAGATGTGCCCAAAGCAATCAAAGGGATTCTTACAAGAAGCATGTAGGAAATGTCAGAGAGAGGAGTAGGAGAATGGATGATGAAAGGGAGAGGTGAGAGCAATACCAGGAAAGGGACCCCAGCAAAGAGCAGCAGGCCTGTAGAAGCTGAAAAGGGCAAGACAACAGATTCTCCCATGAAGCCTCCAGAAGAAACCAATACTGGGATTTCAGCCCCATAAGACCCATTTCAGATCTTTGACCTCTAGAATTGTAATAGAATATATTTATGATATCTCAAGCTGGTAAATATGTGGCAATTTATTACAGCAACAACAGGAACCTAATTTTGTTAGAAGTATTTTAGGCTCACTTCAAAATCGTTAAAGCTGTCATGGAGGCGATTGATATGCTTCCAACAGGTCCAACATCTAGTTAATGCCAAATGTGTAACTAGAATCTGGATCTCTTGATGACTCAGTGCTACACTCTTCCCACTACACCATTAAGTCAGCATAATTAACTTTCTGGAGCTATATCAGCAGGGCATTTGAAGTCAAGTAAAATGTAGACATTAAAAGCAAGTAACTTGCTTCCAAGGGAGCACAGGTATGAACACTAGGAAAAGAGACCTGGCGGCTATGTTGCAGAGAATAGTGCAAGATATACAAGTGAAATTTCTGTTCTTGAAGTCTCATACCTGGAAATTTGTAAAATAAAAAATCCCAATGTGATTTGATTACTCTAGCAATACTATCTATCTATAAAAACAAGTTCTTAACAAATATAGTTCCACAAGGTAAGGACAGGGATAAATAACTTTGTTATGGAGATTGCTGTGATATGGCAGAAAGAAGAGTATTAAAGTTAAAATCAGAATTGGGTTCAACTTCTAATTCTGCCCTTAACTTTGTGACCTGAGTAAGTTGGTTCTCCTTTCTGGGTCTCAGGTTCCTCATCCATGGAATTGCCTGCACAGTCCATTGTGACTCTCACATCTAGACTAAGAACTCAGTGCTTTCCTAAGTAGACAGTGCTATCTAACAGACACTGGGATGGAGGCCAGAGAGTGGAGCCTAACAAGTTCTTAACAAAAATATTTGCACAAGTTAAGAACAGGTACAAATAATGTTGTGGCGGTTGCTGTGATATGGCAGAAAGAAGAACGTTGAAGTTGAAATCAGAGTTGGGTTCAATTTCCAACTCTGTCCATAACTTTGTGACCTAAATAAGTTGGTTCTCCTCTCTGGGTCTCAGGTTCCTCATCCATTAAATGGCCTGCATAGTCCATTACGACTCTCACACACTAGACTAAGAACTCAATGCTTTCCTAAGCAGACAGTGCTATCTAACAGACCCTGGGATGGGGGACAGAGAGTGGAGCCTGGATGTTCACTGAGGATCTCTTCAAGCCTGGTGCTGGGCTGCATGCTTCACTTTGGTCATGTTGGTCAGTATGCATAATATGCAAAGTCATATCATGATGCATGTTTTACAGTCAAGAAGACAGAATTGGAGAGGTAAACACTAAAGTGTGCATAGCACATGCTAATAAAACAGTCATGCCTGGTTCAAAATGTTGTGGTCTATGACACTGTGCCTCCTTATCAACAAAGTTCAAAGAATAGTGTCTAACACTCACACAACCTTTTTCAGGTTAGAGACTCTTCCACACACGCTTATTCATTCAGTGCTATCAATAACCCTACAACAAAGCCAAAACACATAAAGAAACAGGTACATTTAAGGCACCTAAGGTGATAGAATTAGGAAATGGCAGAGAAGGTGCAATGTGAATTCAGGTCTCTGACATCACGCTTTTCTACCATGCCCCAGTACCTACTCTGCCCCCACTAAAGTACCACGGGCAAGTCATTTAACATTGCTAAATTTCAACTCCCTCTCTACTGTAAGATCTCAACTTTAAAACCTGCCATTTGTCTTCCTGAGAATTTGATAAATCTCTGCATTTTGTAAACTTTTAAAAATATATGGATAGCAGGAATATTTCAGCTTTCCTTGAGCACTGTCCATTTGTGTCATCCAGGTTTCAGACAGAACTTTCTTAAAGGTTCAGACAGAACTTCCATAACAAATCAGAAACTAAATACCTCTATAAAATATATATGCTTCTATAAAGGCTGTCACAGACTGAGGGATCAATGAACATGTGTTAGAGAACATATTGTTAGTTAGAGAGGAGCCTTTAATCAGTAGTTGTTCTGAAAGACACTTCTAGCAAATACTGCGGTCATCAATAACAGTATCTAGGGCAATAGCCAATCCATCAACTAGTGCTGAAACCACAACTCACATCATTGCATCTCTCTGCTAGGAAAGAATCAATTTACTAAAAATAAACTTAATACACTATTGAGCCTGCTGCAGGAAGGAAAAATTCAAACCTAATTTTCTGAAAATTTGTTGTGTAAAGACAATTCACACAAGTGGTTTCTCATGCTACATTGCCAAGTGAAGATATTATGTGGTTGGCAGCCTTATTCCCAACCACCTAGAAAAAACTGTGTCAGGACAAGTCAGCTCTCTAAGCAAGTTCCAGGAACTGAATGGGCTCATCAAGTATAGTTACATCAAAGATAAGCTGGCCATTTTTTTCCTATAAGAATGACCTGGTTTTAGAAAATCATTATATTTTCATTCAGGGCAACTGAATTAATTTTTCTATACAAGTAAAAAGGCAATGTATGCAGAGTATGTGAAAGGAGAAAAGAGAAAAGAAAGAGAAAGAAGGGAGAAGCAGGAAAGAAGATATGGCAGGAAGAGAGAAGGGGTAAAGAGGATCAATCACTTCAAAATGATAAATGTTTTAATTTAAGAAGAGATATAATATTTCTCAAAGAAATGCATACAATAAAAGCCTCAAAATCAATTTTCAGTACATCCCACGAGGTTGAAATCATACAGAGTATATCTTTGATCACAATACATTAAGTTAGAAGTGAAAAATGGAAAATAAAAAGAAAAGGATCCAAATATTTTAAATAATTCATGGGTCAAAGAAAAGTCAGAATGAGAATCAAATATTTTGAAGTCTTCTTTGCAATGATAAATGGATATATGCTTCCTTAATTTGAGTGATAGTTTCTGAGTTTCTTGTTTGCGCTCTAAAATGCAGGGCATATTTCAATTCATTTGAAAAAATCCAGCATGGTCTCTTCATAGCAGATGCAACTGCTGTATTGAAGCACATTCTGAGAATTAGGATTGAATCTCCATTTAACATTAATAATCTCCCACTTGCTCTCAAGTTAGTTTTTCCTAGAAGCAGATTTATATTTTAAATAACAATGGAAAAGTTAAATAACTTAATCCAAGCTGTGTACCATGATTATCAATTGCTAAAGGGAAAAGGATCTCTGTAATGTGATTTTTTTGCATTCTATTTATTGCAAGAGTTTATACATAAAACAGCATTGTAGTCAAAATAGTTTCTCAATCTGATATATTAAGTGCTAGTTTGCTATAATTGGAATAATCTCAATTTCCAAATCTTACTACTAACCAGCCAAAAGATTGATTTTTTAAAAAAAATATTTTATTTTTTATTAAGGAATTGAGTTGTTGTACAATCATAAATGCATGTAATATAACAATATGATACTTACTCCTAAACCAGAGTTACCCCCGCATCACCCACATTCTTAATTCTTCTGTATTTCACCCCACAACCAATAAAAGTGTCCATATATATAAGGTTGTGAATTTTCCAGAATTAACTGATTACATAAGTATTATTTGGTTTGGGGGGGGTGTAAAGAATATTCTACATTGTTGATTGTTTCCCCAGATCCCTCCCTATGCTTTCTCCCTCTCACCCCCACCCCCACGTATCTATGGTTCCCTTAGATTTTGTGTTGCTACGCCTTTGCTGGGTCTAACAAATGAGTAAGACAACCTTTCACCCAAACCTGTGTTTTGCTCATTTATTGGTGAGTTTCTTTGGCTAACTTTAGAATTTATGAATTATTAACTGATTTATTTAAAATAAACCACAAATGAATCATGAAAAGTTGCTGAAGAATCAGAGATGTTGCATTTTAGAAGAATGTTACCAAAATATTTTATTAGAAATTTTTAAATTTGTAGAATACTTTCAAAGTATGCAGGGTAATAGGAATATATTAAATTCATACTCATTCTAAAAATTACTTCTATTAAATCTTCTATCATTGCATAGATTCTGGAGATGGAAGACATGCATTAGAGTCCTTGCCCTGTCAGTGCCAGCTGGACACTTAGATTTTCTGAGCTTGCTTCCTTATCTGTCATATGGGTGTAATGATGATATCTCAAATGTTTATTTTTATCAAATGCATTGCTAATTATAATAAGTCACTCTTGTGTTACTATAAGAAAATATCTGAGACTATATAATTTATAAAGAATGGAATTCTATTTGTTTAAAGGTTCGAGTGCCGGGCATAAGCATCTGCTGGGCATCTGGTGAGGGACTTCATCACATGGCAGAGGGCAGCCCAGGGCAAGTCAGGGCATTTGAGCTAGCTATAAGGACACTAATGCCACTATGGGGGCCCACCTTTCTGACCTCATCTACCTGATTATCACTCATCTCCAAATACCACTAACATTTGAATTTGAGATGTGTTTCTAACTGGAACCTTTAAGAGTCACATTCAAATCACACAACTATGGAAATGTTTTATAAGTTACATATGTTGATTGCATATTAATAAATTATAAAACAAGTTTTTGGTTTCAAATTCCATTAGAAGTTATTTTTCTGAGAAGACAAAGAGAATACTCACATTGCAAGTTTTTTTCCTATTCAGTTACCATATGGAGAAAGCAAAGAAAGGTATTTAAAACAGTGCTGGGCTTCAACATGCAATGCATTGAGAGTGTTACATCAGAAAGAGGAACTCATTTGCTGACACCCGCCTCCTGAGGACACATGCAACCAAAATGGCTCCCGACACCCTACTCAGGGGCGTCACCTTGAGGTTGTGAAGCCTCTTCGGACCTCCTGATGGGATAGGTTAAATATACCTTCCGCCCTCGTGAACAGCTCATGGTCCCCATTGCTGTATATGGAACTGCTACCTGCATGGGCTCTCTGCCCCTTGCTGACCTTTCCTTTCGTTGGTCCCTTTACTCTTTATAACCGCATGCACTTCCTCAATAAACGAGTTCCTGCTGGGACTGGTCTCCCTGACGCATCTGATTGTCCTCCTTAAGGAAGGCTGGGAACGGGTGGTCAACGAACCCTTGCCTCTCTTGGCCGCCTTGGTTGGGTGTGTTTCTCTCTTTCTCCCCTGCAGGTCAGGGGAACCCAAGAGGCTAAAAACCCCAACAAAACAGTAAAGAAAAGGCATGTTATAACCCAGGATAATTCAGTCTGGGAAACAGTGAGGAGCTATAAAAGTTATCTACAAATTAATTCTCAATGTTGAGCCATAGTTCAATAGTGGCGTATTTGCTTACTATGTGTGAGGCTCTGGGTTCAATTCCCAACACCAAAAGGAAAACAAATAGATTATTTCTCAAAACTAACACTAGTGGGTATGTGTTAATACAATTCAGTAAAAAATAATGAACAACCTATCATGTCGAGGTGATAAAGAATATTGGGAGCTAGAAAGGTAAATAAGGTAAAGGATCTGCCTTTAAGTGCAAAGAGTAATGACTATCATTAATGATCCATCATCAGTTGGAAACTGAATCTAGAATTCTTTCCCCCTCTCTATATCTTTCTATCTTTATCTCTATCTGAAAGTCTTGATGTCCATCTACATGCATTTATGACACATGAAGACACATGTGCAATTTACAGCCTCTGGGATCATTTCTTGCCCATGAAATTATAGCAAAACCTAATTTCAGTCTTTTCTACTTCACTTAAAGGTGCCACTATCAAATTGACTGCTCAAACTACAAGGAGCCTTGGAAAATAATACTTAAAATAGACATGACTTTATAAACGGACTTGAAATTGTAATAGAAGATATAATAATAGTTAATAATGATTGAAGGCTCATGTAACAGATACCACTCCTCTCATTTAGGCCCCAGAATACTACTCCACAATAGACATTTCTGTCAATCCAATTCCCATATAAGGAAACAAAACCATGGAGCTTCAGTAGTTTCCAAAGACCATACAGCTAGTATAGATAAATCTACAGTTTGCATGTCGCTGCACTTGTGTGTGCTATCTATGAAAATATGAGTTGTTACGAAAGTGCAATAAAGAAGGCAAATTTAGATTTCTGATCTGTCATGTGAAAATATATTTTTAAATCTGTTTATATTGATAATAATCAGATAAAGTTTAAAAGATCAGATTCAATAAATGGAATTATTTTAGGAAAATGAACCAATTCCTTTTAGGAATAAAAGGACTCATCAAAGACATATTTTAATAGACTTATCTTGATTTTTTTACACAGTACAGTGTTTCCAAATATGGAGCTACCCTCTCTCCTCACTTTATCCTGAAGAAATGAAATACCTTTCTACTCTCTTTGAAGCTGGGCTCTTCTCGTGACTTACTTTGTCAAACAGCATGTGGCAGAAAGGACTGTGACAATTCTAGACTTACATCTTAGGAAACATGGAATTTCCTGGGTTTGCTCACTTAGAAGGCAGCAACTATACAAAGTTCAACTACCATGGCAGAGAGGGCAGCCATGTAGATGGATGGACAGGTGGATATATGGTTGGCTGGACTGACAGAGAGACAGGCAGATAGATACCAAGCATGAAGAGAGAAGCTCTTGACATAAAGAGACTTTGAAAGAAAAGAGGGAAACTTAGCCAATCCACTGCTGAAGCAGCCACTCAGGTGAGGCATCAGACATGTAAGCAAAGTTCATGGATCTTCCAGCAACACCACATGGAGCAAAGAAGCTTAGTGATAACTACAAAACTTTTATTACAATGCCATGCGATTTATTCATGCTCCTCATATTTGGAAGCTGCAGAGTTCTGGACAAACATACCATTTATCTCCAAATGTATATACTAGATTTTAAAATACTATGACAAAATACCTGAGTCTTTGAGTGAGATGATTAAGAAACAAGGATATCTAAACAAATTTTGGAGAGAAAGTTATTTCTCTCAAAGTCTTTTTCAGCTTATTTAGTTTAAAGCATCATAAATTGAATTCACTGCTAGAGAACTTGAAAAGGAGAAAAAGAAAAGCCAAACAAAAATCAGAAATCATAATTATAATAGTTGGAGATAAAGTGAGATTGATATTTTTTTACTCCTGTCAACCTGGGAAAGAGATTGGATAAATGAGCTCCAGCTATGGGCTCCATCCCTAGTATAGGCAATAGTTTCAGTTCCTTCTCCACTGAAGTTAATGCCACCCCATGTTGCATTCACAGCCCAACCTCCCTCCCGCAGTCACATGGTGGAATTGGAAACGGACTGAATACAGATGAAACAGAAGCCTAGAAAAGGTGCCTGATTATTAAGAAATATTACAAATTCCCAAAACATTGACTTAGAAAACCCAACAGAAACTCTGGAATAGCCATCTGTCTGCCACATGTGTTGCCCCACTTGTCACTAGGGAGGCTGATTGATTAGGGTGGCTGAGGGTCCCATCCACTCTTGCTAAGCCACAGTATCCTGCCAGTGCTGCAAGGTGAGCTCAGGGGGAAAAGATTCCTCAGGGAGGATGCAGGAATGGCTGTACTCTCCTGCTGGGCACCCTAAGAAATATTCCCTCATTAGAAGCAGGGTATTCAGGAAACATTTTCAAATTCTGTTAAATGACAGAAGAACTTGACATTCCTGAAACCTCTAGCATTTTGACCCATCCACTACTTAGGTAATAATCTTACAAACCAAACCTAAGCCATACAATGAACTTAAGAAATAAACAATATATTCTGTAGGCTTTGAGTTAAAGAACAAACATTAAAATGAAAGAACTTTCTAAAAAATAAAAAGCAGAGTAATAAATTCACAAACTATTTTTATCTATAATGTTAATTATTTAAATAAGGTTCTGAATCTTAATCATTACTATTACCAAACCTTTTTGCTGAGCTGAGTTCTTTGATAACAAAATGAAATACCATAACACATTATTTTTCTTAAATTCTAATTTGTTTTATTTTAATAACATACAAATATAGTTCAAAATCCTAATGTGTATAATGTACAAAGGCAAGCCCCTGTCCTTATCTCCCCACTACCTACTTCCCAACCATAAGTTTCTTCTGTATTCATCTGAAGATATTTTATACCTGACCAGGGATATAGTTTCCCCTTCCTATGGGTCTTATATAAACAGAAATCTTATATTTGTATATTATTCTTATTCTTGATGTAAGTCAGGTCTCCATTACTGTAAAAATATAATCAACTTATAAAGAGGTGATGTTTATTTTGGCTCAGGGTTTTCAAGGTGTTGGTCCAATTTCAGTTGGCTCCACTGTTTTCCAGCCTTCAACAAGTTAGTGCATCATGGTGTCAGGCTGGGGCAGAGGAAACCCATTCACTAGATGGTGGGGAAGTGCAAAAGAGAAAGGGGCAGGTTCCTACTATCCTTTGTAAGGACCCTCCAACAATGACCAGCTGACCTTCCACTAGCACCACTTCTTAAAGTTTCCATGGTCTCCCAGGAGCACCATGGTGTGGACTAAGCCTTTTAGCACATGGGTCTTTGGAGAATATACAGAACTCCTTAAGGTAGGAATTTATTCCAATTTTACAAATGAGGACACCAAGAAAATCTCTAAAAACTTATCCAATGCACTGATGCAACATAGATATATTCTTCTTATTCCAATCAACATTCCTTTCACTTCACTCCAGCATTCTTGTTTAGTTATTCATTCATCAATCCATTTATTTTGCATGTACGTATTAAATTCTCATTGTATAAAAAAAAAGTTAAATTTTGAAAGCTCACATTGTGGTGAACCATGATTTTTTTTTCTTCTCAAATGTTTAAATCATATTGGAAATAAAATACCTAGAGATATAAAATGATGATCACAGTGATTTTATAATTGTAAGTTTAATATGGAGGTCCTAAAAAGGATGCAACCTTTTTGCCTAGAGTTATCAAAAAAGGTTTCATGATAAAAATGACATTTGTATCAAGCTGTAAACTACAAATAGAATAGAAATAATTCAAATGTATCTGTGCAATTACAGTACTTTTACTTACCGGGTGTTATAACCATGGCTGTGTAGCCTTCTTTGACTGCAACAAATACCTGAAACAATACATTATTAAGAAGAAGGGTTCATTTTGGCTCATAGTTTCAGAACTTTCGGTGCTGGTTGCATGGCCCTGTTGCTTTGGGGCTGTAGTGCACAGTGTGTCATAGTGGAAGAAACTTCCCACTTTGTGGCACAAGAAACCAAAAAGAGAAAAAAAGAGGGGCTTGGGGTCCTAATACCCCTTTCAAGAGCACACCCCCATAGATCTAACTTCTTTACACTAGGCCTGAACTTCTGAAGGCTCACTACTTCCTGATGGTGCCAAGGGCTGGTAGCCAAGCCTTCAACACATGGGCCTTTGGGGAACATTTATGATCCTATGGAAATATATAAATATATATATAAATTTTCCATAAGAATAAAATGTGATTCCCCCAAAATTCATTAATTTATTCCAGAGCCTTTCCTTCCTTAAAATGAGAATCATGTTTAGTTATAAAGATGGATTACTTTATACAGAACATAACCTATTTTAAACATTCAGTAAAAGAGTGAGGCATTCTAGTCCTCCACTTCTATTAGTAACAAAGTAATCAAGCCAATCTTCCCACTGAGGACTAAAAAAGGTGGGGAAGAATATGCAAACATATGTTTCAAGGACTCAGAACATTAAAATGACAGAGAAAAAGTAGGTGGTGAAATACTGGGAGAAGAAAAACCATGGAGTCATACCAGGCACATGAGACTACTTTTCTCTCAGGAGTATCCATCAATTGCTGTAAAGATAAGTGCAGGGTTAAGAAACTGATATGGAAGTAAACACACTTCATCATTAGGAGAGCAAAACTAGGGTTCAGGCCCTGCCAAGGATTGAGGGTCCTGATAGTCCACATGCTTTTGGTTGGAATCCCTGCAATTGAAATAAGGTAATACCAGAAAAGGACAGGCCCTTTCAGGCACTGATATTCACTTCTAAATATCCTGATTAGATATCTGCCCTTGTAAACATAAATCCTCTCTATCAGCACATGACATCATCCTAAGTTTCTAACAATTGCTGTAAAGTTCTAATACAATTTCGAATGTCTATATTCACTCAAACATACAAGGCATATGAAGAGACAAGACAAATATTAAATATGATGATGGATAACAAATGTGCACTTAAAAATGTTACTACTATTGTTGAGGAATTGTTTGAAGAATTGAGAAGGTATACAGAGAACTAAAATCACTGTTTTAAATAAGAATTTCCAAAATGAAAGGAAATATGGACATATGATTCGTTGTGAATGAACCTTGAAGGCATTATGCTAAGTAAAACAAGTCAAGGACAAAAGGGACAAATGCTGTTTGATTCCATTTACATGAAGTAGAATAATAAAATTCATAGAGAAAGAGTAAAATGCAAATTGATTGGAGCTAGGGAGAAGAGGGAATGGGGATTCATGCTTAGTGCATCTGAAGTTACTATCTGGGAAGATGAAAAGTTTTGGAAAACGATTTTGGTTATGGTTGCATAACAATGTGAATGCACCCAATGCCCCAGACTATTTACTATTTAAAATAGTATATTGAATATTGTAGATATTTTACCACAAGAGAAATCACAAAGAAATTCTATAATTTAAAAATAAAAAGTACTAGATTTAAGATCTCAACAGGTAAGTTAAAGGCAGATTTGGACACCCACTATTACATCTGAAAGGGGTGATGTGTAAGGACACTAGATTATAGGGGGAAAGCCATAACAAATCATGGAGAGGCAAAGGGACAAAAAACGTAATACATACTATGAGACATAGGATATACATTGGAAAAACATAACAAACAGGGCTGGCATGTCAAAAAAATGTATTGAGGACATGGGCAGAAATAATATTTCAAGAGATAATAGATGAAAAATTCCCACTTACATGAGAAGCCCAACCATACACAGGCAGGCAGAGAAACTCAGAAATTTTCAAAAATTAATACACATGTATATGCTTATTTCTATCTATAACATGGGGGTAATGCAGAAGAGTCATGAGAGTGAGGAGTGTACAAAGGGGGAGATCTGGACTAGGATCAGCCTTAACTTTGTAAAATCCATGTATGTATGGATATGTCACAACAATTCTCTCTAATATGTAATAGTATGTTGAACAAATACAAAAAGAGAAAAATTCCCTCTTAATAATATGGACCTGTACACTTAAAATGGTTAAGAACACAAATTGTATGTTATGTGTATTTTATCACAATTAAAAACCTAAAAATTAAAAATAATATGCCTAAATTTATATTGCATAGAAACTTAAGATCTCAACAAAATAATTTAAATGCAAATAAAAGCCAAAGATTATTAGACTGAATAATCAAATAAAAGCCACAACTATATTCTGTTTATAGGAGTGATATTCTAAAATATAAGAAGAAAATAAAGGTTAAAATTTAAAGAGCAACAAAGTCTAAATATCAATGTTGGAAATTTAACAGGTGACATTACAGATCATAAAAACTTAAAATTTTTCATAAGACAATATTATGGAAAATAATGTCCAAATAAATTTGAAACTTTTGATGAAATCAATATAGTCATCCAGAAAGTAAAACTTTCTCCAACAGATATAGAGGAAATAAAAAATCTAAAAAATTAAAGGGAAATAAAAAGGAAAAACATCAACAGATAAAAATATCTTTATTTGCAAGTAATGTAAAACTATTTAAAACAAAATAAAAGCTATAAAGTATATAAATTGATTTTTAGCTAAGTCACATACATATGCTAAATATTATAAAACTCAATTGTATTTCTATTTACAATATATTATATACGTATAATATATTGAGAAAAAATAGAAACTTTATATTTAAAAAGATCACTGAGCTGGAGTGGTGGCTCTGCCTTCACAATGCTTGCCTGGTATGTACAAGGATGCAGGTTCAATCCCCAGTACCACATACACACCAAAGTGTCAGAGCAACAACAGCCACATGTAAAACTAAATAAAGTTGATTCTCTCTTTCTCTCTCTCTCTCACTGTCCATCTCTCTTAAAAAAAAAAAAGAAAAAGACATCACTTATATTGGCATAAAATTAAACGCCTAAGAATAAATTTAGTTTGTTAATTAAAAAATTTTAAAGTATTCAAGATAACCACATGGAAAATTGTAAAGCAGTATATAGGTATAGTAAAGAAAACCATATATACAATATTGAAGGGTTGAGAACCTCCAACATACAATGGTGAAAACCTCAGGGTTTTCATCTGGCTACATAATTTGCAACCCATAAAGTTACTGCAATATCAATAAAAATTACAGTGGACTTATGCATATATTAATTTTCAAGTGAATTCTAAAAGTTACAATTAAAATCCAAAAGGCCAAAAATAGTCAGGACACTTTGGAAGAAGAATTGGGAGGACCTAATCCATCAGATGTCAAAGAATATTCATTATAAAGCTACAGTAATGTGATTAATTATAAAGTTAAAGATACAGTGGTAACATGATACTGGAACAAGGCTAAACAAGTCTATCAGTGGACCAAGTCAGAGGACACACGAGACAGACTTAGGTACACGCAGATGTTTGCTTTAAAAGGCGGCACTGCAGAGAACCTGGGAAAGGCTGGCGCTGGATTAATTAAAGATTGACATGGAAAAATATAAAACATCACCTCTGCCTTATGCTGTAAACAAAAATTGATTCCAGGTGGATTATAGACTAATTTTGAAAAGTAAAACAATAAAGCTTCCTGACAATATCATGGAAACCACAGTAAGAAAAGAAAAGGTAAATAGGGCCAAAAGAGCAAAAACTGTAAAGGACAGGTTACTAGTCTGGACTACATTGGAATTTAAGTTCATAAAGACTCCATTAAGGCAATAAAAAGTGGGAGAAGGTATTTTCAACCCAGAAAACTACAAAAAGTAGACACCCAAATGTGTGAAGAGCCCTACAAACTGATGCCAAAAAAAGGCAAATAATTCAATTTAAAATGGTGTTCTTAAATACACTCTTCACACAAGAAAATAATGAAATGGCCAAAAAAACACATGAGAAGACTCTTGATTTCATTGGTCATCAGGGTAAATCACTCACCAGAAAGTGTAAGACTGAACAGACTGACAGCTGCAAGCACACCCTCAAGGAGAAGGCACACCAGGAACACCCATTCCCTCCGGTGCAGTGCAATTACAGCATCCACTTTAAACACTACTTACCTAAACAGCATGTAGCCTCGTGACCAAGGTAGCAGGGCTGGCTACATAATTTGCAAATCTGATACAAAACAAAAATACAGAGCCTGTTAAAAAAAAAAAAGCAAGTAAGAAAATAGTACATTGTGCAGCTAAAGGCACCTAATATAAAAATTTTTCTTTCTTCCACAGTTTCTCTGGCGATTTGTCATAGTGTCACTAATTTGCTGTTTAATGTCAGGCCAAGTAAAAATACATTTTTAGTTATTAGCATGAATTTTATCATTGATTCCTATATTGTGAAATGCCAGTCATTAATAGAAACATGCGGGCATTTACTTCATTTGTAGAACGACCTTAATTGCATATGTTGGATTTTAAACCTTGTGCATATGCATGTGTTTTATTCTACCAAAAGAGTGAAAACACTGCACAAAATAAGCTCTCCTGTTTTTGCTTCGTTCCTCAAAATGCTAACATTGCATCCAAATTCTCTTCTTTTGCTGACTGATGAATAAGGAAGGACTGGAAGGAAAAGAAAGTGAGGTTTGCCAAATCTTCCTGTTCTCCCATGTCATCATTTTGTGTTAACTGATGCCTCAGTAACCGAAGTCCTGCTTCTTAGAAGTCATTGACTGCTCTGCTCATGGCGGAGGTTGATTCCAGTGAAAGCGTGGCCCCTCAAGGCGGTCAGTGCCCTGCTTACTCAGTCTGCAAATGTAATACATTAATCTTAAACGGCTTAGTCTTGTTAAGCTCCCATGAAGGGTGGAGTCACTGGAATTCTGTACGCAAACAAAGCCACTAGGATCTGTGAACAGACATGTTGTGCCTTGCTCCCACACTTAGGCACACACTCATAAGTCCATGAGTCCAGCTACAAAATACAAGTTTCAAGATAAAGAATTCCAAGACTGCAACAGCAGAGCATGAAACCCAGGGCAGGGCACTTCTGAACACAGAGCCCTAGGCACTTGCATAGGTTGTCTGTCAGTGAAGCCAGCCTTGTCCAGGAGACCCACACCTAGATGTATAGCTAACAGCAATATAGGCATATGGGCAATTGCAAAAATACACCTAATATCACTATATCTACTAGCCCTAACCTGGAAACAATTCAAATGTCATGAACATTAAATGACTAAGGTATATTTAGCAAATAGAAGACCATGTAGCAAAAAAAAAAAAAAGAAAGGAAGGAAAGAAAACTTAAACTGTTACTTACCATAGACAGCTAAATCTCTCAAACATAATGTTGAACAAAAGAAGTCAAACACTAAAGAAAACATACTGTGTGGTTTCTTTCATATAAAAATTTAAACAGGCCAAAATGATACAAGAAATTTTACAATGTGCACTTTTGAAGAAGAAAGGAGGCACTGACTGAGATAAGAATGGAGGAGATATTCTGCATGGTGACTACACAGATGAGATTTGATTGAACTGAACACTTACTTAATTTGTCCATTTCTCTGAGTGGTGCTTAACCCTAATTTTTAATTAAAATTTGAAATATAGAAAAAGTATTCCTTGGAGTGGAGAGGTGGCTCAGTGGTAGAGCGCTTACCTGCCATGCACAAAGACCCAGGTTCAAACCCCAGCACCATATACAAAACTGTCAGAAAAACAAAAACCAGATGAAAAAGTAAATAAAATTGACTCTGAGGGCTGGAGAGGTTGCTCAGTGGTAGACCACTTGCCTGGCATGTGCGAGGACCCATGATCAAACCCCTGCACCACAAACACAACCAAGTGTCAGAAAAAAAAAAAGATGAAACAATAAATAAAATTAACTCCTTTTTTCTGACTCTCTTTCCTTCTTTCTTAAAAAAAAGAAAAGAAAAAGTGTTCCTTTTATTTATTACAGTTCTACCAGAAAGTATCAGATGTATAAATTATTTTTAGTGACAAAAAAATTTTATGATTATTTGTAGCAGTTGCTGTGATAATCTTAGAATCCTCTTAACAAAAGAGCATGTCACAGACTTTTTGGTCTGATGCTGAGAAGCTCCTTCTTTCATTCTGATTACATATTATTATCAGACATCTTGACTTTTCTAGGGACATTACTGACTTCTGACATCTATAAGTTATTAGACCCCAATATCCTGAAAATTGCACAACTCATGGAAATCATTAGGATTTTATTAGTGTTATTGTCTCCTACAAGGATATGTATGTGTGTGTATGTGTATATGTATATACACATACACATATAATTTTTGTGGTACTAGGGATTGAATCCAGAGGTGCTTTACCACTGAGCTACATCCCTAGCTCTTTTTATTTATTTGTTTATTTTATTTTGAAACTGGGTCTTGCTAAATTGCTGAGATTGGGACTGGTCTCAAACTTGCAATCCTCCCATTAGGTAGGAGTTCAGGGACACCAAGATGGCAGATTCAGAGATTAAGAAAAGTGCCACTGGAACAAGACAGGAAGAAGAATCATATCTCTGTTAGTAGATGCCCCATTACGATGAAAATTCCCACTACTGAGGACGTATTACCATGATAACTCTTACCACAGGTTCAGTATTGTAAACTGACCAATGGGAGTAAAGTGGGCAGTATTCTAAAATTGGACAATATTGTAATCAGGTATCATAAGGTAACCAATGGGAATAAATGAGGTAAGGTCTTCAGTCTAGTTCTTATAGTGGGGGAAGACAATGCCTCTCAGCTTAGAATATATAAGACCCTAATTTCCAGACACTGGGGCCTTGAGCCTCTTTCTCTTGCTTGGCCCACTCCACTCTACCTTACAGAGTGGTACCTCCACCTTTATATTCAGTAAATCTGTACTCATCCTTTTACTTCTCTGTGTGTATGTTGCTCAATTCTTTATTCAGATCACTAAGGATCTGGATCCCATCTGGACACCCTGACAAGAGCACTCCTGCCTCAGCTTCCCAAGTCGCTGGGATTACAGGCATGTGCCACCCCTCCTGGGGCAAGGTTAAAATGTTGTTAACATACATACATAGGAGTTTCTTAAATGTCTGCTTGTGATTTTCATGCATTGAAGAATAAAGGAAAGAGAACATGCCTTGAATTCTTTCATGGACTCAGGTACAGGAGAGCAACAGTAACAATCTCCAACTTATTGGTGCTTACAAGGATGTCTTGATTTTTACTATCATTGAACACACAAAGCAGATGAATTCATAATAGGTTTCCACTTCCAATGAGTTGGTTGTAGGAACAAGTAAGTGATGACAAATAATCTTTTGTTTTTTGCTGTAACTGAAACCTTAGGAATTCTGTAAGACTGCACTTTGGCCACAAGAGGGAGAGCAAGCTTATTCCAAGACTTCAGGATCTGTGACCCCCCAATGCTGCAACAGAAATCACTAACATCAGCTTCATCACTAAACTGTGTCAATTCCAAACCCTGTACAATTTTCTGCCTGGTGTCAAGATTAGAACTAAATAGTAATCAGTTGCAGTACTTCTCCTATATTCACTCTATTCAATAAATAGACCTCTCATCATGTATTAGGGATACTAACAAAGTACTCCTTTAACATGGAATACATTCAATTCAATTCATAGAAGAGGATCCTTTCTCCTCTCAATTATTTGTGTGAGCTCTAGTTCCTACCAGAACAACATATGTTAACAGTACTGTTCTAGAACCACTCTGACCTTTTTTAGTCATTGAATGTTACCTATACACACTGGATCAACACCACCCTTCAAGACATCTATGCAGTAAAAATTATTCCAATCAAAATTACAGTTGTCAGGATTCTGTAACAATCATATACCCTTCAAAGAGGCACCACTATACTATATACATGTTTCTAATTCATGTCCCTCATGTTTAATTGTGGATTTTATATCATTATGTATCTTTTTTAAAATCATATATTTTATCTATAAAAAGGTTATTCAGTTTGGGATGTATTGACTGTTTAAAGTTTACTAGAAGTCAACAGAGAGGAAGTATTTATAATGACAAGGTAGGTGATAAACACCTTCAGACCACATATTATTCAACTACAAATCCAAAAAAGCCACAAGAGAAAGCCATCAGTAGGAACTGTCTGTTTTCACTGCCAGTGCAGATGCACGCTCATTGATGGTGCTTTCTAACATAGCCACTGATGCAAGGTTTTTTCCCTGAGTCATTTATTGAAACTTAATGACCACTTCCTTACTGCTTTCACGTGATTCATAAGACTTAAGTCTTCACTTTTTGCAGGAGGGGTGAAATTTCTTTAACATAGATAGCATGTCTGTAATAATTCTTAAACATCTTGTAATCAGACAACTGAAAAACAAACTTTCTTGGTCATCATGTTGCCTGCGGCAGTTTTGAAAGAATATCCACAAATTCTTTGACTCTCCTCGTTCAGAAGGAAAAGTCTGATTCCCTCCCCATGTGTGTGGGTTGGTTTTGATAACTAATGACTAATAATGATATGAACACATGTGAAGCATCAGAATTCACTTCTGAAATTAGGGTATTAGAAACCTGCATCTTTTGCTTTGGGAAGATGCTTTCTGTGACCTGGGTCCCTTCCTCTGCGGGAAGCCACATCATGTGCAGTCTAGTGGAGGGGACATATGGCAGCCTGCCAGCAGCCATAGCTGTCAGCTGAGGAATTCATTGACATATGCTGAATCAGACGAGATTTCTTAGGTGAATAGGTGAACAACATACTGGGGCCCGTCAGTTTTTCAGATGCTTAAGAAGAGGATGTTACAAAATGTACCCCATGTTTTTCCTACTGTGTCTGCTGTTACTCTATGACCTTTCGTGGCTAAACAAACAAAAAGTATAATTCAATTCAAAAACTCCCTTAGCTCAGTATTTTTTTATATGTATAACAAATTAAGATTAGTTGAGGACTAGGAGGCCATAGTCCTCTTCTTACAGAAGAACACAGATTTCACTCCCCTGAGCAACAGACTGGGCAAATGTATGATTCTAGGTCATTTTAATGGCACATCTCAGGAGATGGTACTGCCAGACACGGGCATAATAGAATTAATAACTAGCCTTTATCAGCCACTTTGTTTTTGTTCTTGTTTTAAAGAGAGAGAGAGGGACAGTGAGTAAGAGAGAGAGAAAGAGAGAATCAATTTTTATTTAGTCTTTTCTTCTGGTTTTCATTGCTCCGACACTCAGTCGTGTATGTCATGCTGGGGCTCGAACCTGGGTCCCAGCACGTGCCAGGCAAGCACTGTCACCGCTGAGCCACCGCTCCAGCTCAAGCCACTTCATTTTTAAAGGTGGATTTTAAATTACTTTTGCTAGTTTTAATCTTTATTAATTAGTATATGGTTTTTTTTCTATTTCACCGGTAGCAGCCTTAGGAAATAGAAACACTATATTCTTAAACCACTCCACCAATTATCACTAGAATTCAAGCAGAACTCCATATCTCTAATTCAGTTTTAATGATTTTTGGAGTTTCTGCAATATTCCAGACACTATGATAGACACAGAAATAAAAAGAAAAATAGGGGCATATCCATGTTCTCTAGGAACTCAAAATTGCATATTTAAAAGTGAAGTGGCAAGTCAGGCACAGTGGCACACGCCTATGATCCTAGTTAGTAAGTAGATTGCGGCAAGAGGATGGCATATTTGAGCAGTCTTGGGAACTTAGCAAGACCCTGTCTCAAAATTAAAAAGTAGAAAGGGCTGGGAATGTAGTAGTGGAGCACCCCTGAGTTCAATCACCATACCACTAAAAAAAAAGAAATGAAAGAAAATAAAGTGAAGAGATAAGAGATATGATAATAGCAATATATCAACTATAGTAAAAGCAAAGAAGAAATGTAGTTATCTGTTCATTAGGACCAGATGATACCTGGACTTGAGTTTCTAATGATAAATAAGGATCCATATTTTCCCATTGATTTTGTACCCCAATGAATTCTACCTGTATCCTAATCATCACATATTCATGAGAACCTGTTTCATGGATGCATTTTGCTGTGTGACAGGATATCAAACCGGAACTTTTGTCTCAGGCATCAAGATAAAATTCATACTTCATTTCAAAGTGAAATACATAAATTTTCAAATAGTATTATGAGAACTAGTTTTGGTAACTTTAAAACCTGTCACCTGGGGGCTGGAGCAATGGCTCAGTGGTTGTAGCACTTGCCTGACATGCACAAGGATTCTGGTTTCAACCCCAGCACTATGTACACAACAAAGTTTCAGAGCAATGAAAGCCAGATGAAAAATTAAATAACATTGATTCTCTCTCTTTCTCTCTCTCTTTCTCTCTCTCTCTTCTTTCTATCTGTATCCTTCTCTCTTTAAAACAAACAAACAAAAAAAAAAAAAAACCTGTCACCCACTTTGATGAACTCCATGGTTGAGTGGAATTATTGCAAAATTTTGAGATGATGAAGTCTCTTGGAAGAACCATGGAGACCTCAATAGCTGCTCCCTGCACTTGGCTTAGTGGGCTTCTGTGGGACACAGATCTGAGGATGACGTAGAGGGTGCTGTGGCTGTTTGGCTGAGGGATCAACCCAGAACCATTAAACCCTTCCACAGAGGATGAGAGCAGGGAGACTCTCTGCCTGGAATAATTTTGAGAAGTTTATCTCCAACCAGGGCTTTGATGAGATGGCAAGAGGACCCCAGTAGAGTCTGCAAATCCAGAAGCTAAGGCGTGATGGCAGCTGTCAGCAGAGTGGAGGGTGCTGCTCACATTGTGGAAAGAGTGGCCAGAGGGGGCCAGCACATGGGCTGTCAAAAACCCAGGATTCCCCAGAAAGTAAAGCCAGGCCCAGAGCATACAAAGAGAGAATGAAAAGTGCAAGTCAAGTCAGAACTTTCAGATTCCTCTCCCCAGGTTCCTCACGGAGCTCTGTGCTAGGAGAGAACTGATGCTGCTTAGGTAGGAGAAGCCAGCCACCGCCTATCCCTGCCCAGGTAGGCTGAGAGCTGGGAGGGACATGTGGGAGCAGGGGAACAGGAATGGGAAGGAATCTTACCTTTAAGTGAGGATTAAAATTTAGATGAGACATTCTAATTTCTGAATCAAGCTCTGCTTTGCAACTTGAAGCAACCATGGGACTTCCTGTCAAGAGATTCCCTTGAGATTTTATCCTACAGCAGGGAAAACATTAATCCTACTGAATGCACTTCAAGATGACAGTGAGAGGCAAGAATAAAATTGCTCTTTTCTTACTACATTTCTCAAATCGTGTTCATTCAATATACCAGTCATATTTACATTAATAGAAATATTATTCAGGTTAGCAAGTGAATAAAAACAAGAAGCTAAGCGGACCATTTCATTGCTATCATGAGAAAACATGACTATAAATAACAGCCACAATGACTTACATCTAAAAAGCCTGCTTAGAAAACTTAAAAATCATCTTCAATCTGTTTTCTGTTATCTGTGCACTTCACAATATTAACAGAATGCAATGTTCATTGAGCACATATCAATAAGCCTGCATACACATTGCAAGCTGAAACCTCATAGTTTATGAATCTAATATAGACTAATAAAATACTAGATTTATAAAGGGCTTTCCTTGGGTCCATCTTAGCCTGATTCATGACCTTCATATTTTTCCCCATCTAGAATATTGGGTATATATGGATCCAGATGCTCATCAGCTGTCTTGGTCCCTAAGCCTGCACTGGGTCAGCGCTAGCTCCATATCTCAGAACTCCACATTGTTCCCTTTGTTCTCAGTCAGACTCTGACTCAAGGCCCCACTTCTGCTAGCTGAGTGTTCACTAACTTGTTCACTAACTTGTGGCATCTGCCTCTGTGAATTATAGCCAGCTTCTGCCCATCACTAAGATCTTGATCACCTGCCTACATTCCACTTCCTTCACAGGACAATGTATGAGTCATCTCAGAAGGGATGGAGTCCTATTCTGGGCATTAACCTAGGAAACCAAGCTTTCAGATCCTTTCACTAATCTCCCTCAAGTCTTTGTTATTGTATTTTGCCAGAATGCCAGTACTTCCTGCTACTTCATTCACAATCCTGTATGAACTCTTTCCCTGATGGAACCTGACTGTAAGCCTCAGATATTCTGCTTCCTGCCAGCCTAAACCTCTACCCCAGCACATAGCTCCAGCTCCAACTCCAGCCCCAGCTCCCCTGTGTGGGTTTGTTGCCTGGCACTGGCCCTTCCTACAAGCCTGTTCTGAGACAAGAAGCAAACACACTCCACCAAATCTCAGGAATAAAGAGTCCACATTTGTTAATATTTTATTACCTTTCAGTTACTCTGTGAAGTATTATACTTTGGGGGAAGGGTTCCTACAACAGCCCTATGAGGTAGATATTATTGTCTTCTAAAATAAGGAAATGGAGGCACATACTGGCTATATAATTTAGGGGCAAAGAGGAAAAGACCATCATAATGCCAAGAAAAAGAATGTGAGCCCTTCACAGGTCAATTACTTCCCCCTACCCCAGTACTGTAGATTGAACCCAAGGGCTCACACATGCTAAGCAAGTACTCTACCTCTGAGCTATATCCCCAGCCCTTTATTTTATTTTATTTTGCAAATCTCCTGCTTTAGTCTCCAGAATAGCTGGGGTTACAGGCATGTACCACCACATCCAGATGGTAGTCTAATTGTATTTATTTATGTTTTGCAATGTTGGTGATCAAACCCAAGATCTTACATATGCTATACAAGTCCCCTACCACTGAGCTATACCTCAATCCAAATTTTTTAAACTGTTCCAGCTCCTAATTGATCCTGGCATATAACAGGCAGTTGAATGAATGAAGGAATAAAACAAGGAATGAATGAATCCTAGTGACTCCTTCTAAAAGGCCCGGTGTGCAGCTGCTTGCACAAGACAGAGCAGCAGTATGATGCCATTCCAAGTTCTGTCATTCTCTGTGTCTCACAGGCCTTCTGTGTCTCGCGGGCTCTGAGCCAGAATCCAGGGCCACTGCCACACTGGGATGCTGCAGGAGACTCTTATGTTTACCTTCAGCACACAGGATTCATTCAAAGTAGCAATGTCACTCTATGTCTGAGAAGCATTTCAGGCTTTACTCTTACCCTGGAGGTAGAGCTGGCCCAGAGAAGAATATACCAGTCATTTCAAAGCCTAGAGGCCTGTGTTGCCTGATTAATCTTTGGTCTGTATTCAAGCAGTGATATGAATGGTGTAAGGCATGACATGAATATAGACCCTTGGAAGTTCAATGTGACATCTATTATCTTGCAGAGCTAGGCACTGAGGTAATTGTCTTGACAAAAAATTGACAGTTCTAGGGAAGAAAGAGAAGTTCAGGAATAGATTGGAAGGATCAAGGGAAAGTTAGTATAAAAATGAAAGTATAGAAGGAAAATGATAGCAAAAAAATTTTTGCCACGTTCCAAGAGAATGATTTCACTTACTCCATATCAAAAATGAAGCAATATACAGCATCATAATCATCCTACAATTTTGAACCCTGTGATCTTTTCATAAATAAGGGATAAAAAATTATTTATATGGATGCCTTTCAAAGAGCATTTGGAACCAGTGAAAAAGGTCAACTCACACTGCAATTAATAAAAGGTCCACAGCCAGGGATAGGAAACCAGATTCTTTCAGGGGTCACTCTCTGTGTGGGGAATTCTCAGAACAGACATTAATGCTATTGACGACAACTGTTGACAGAGTGTGTGACTGTATCCATCATATGTTTGTTGATGGATACATTAAACCAATCTGGGGCACTCTCAGCTCCTTCTACAGACTGGCACCAGGCAACAATTAGCCCATCTGTACTGCTGGGGATAGCACTGATGAGAACAGACAATTATTTACATACAGACAGACTTCAATGGCTATAATAACCCTATATTTGGAATGCTTTACTCATAAAATTGAATACTGAATATGCCAGTAGACTATAATTGATACAATGAATCATTTTCTTCATGCATGGTAAATTTTCAGTGCTGTTTGAAAGACTAAATCCACAATTTAGAGGACCTAAATTATTTTACCTTAAAACTAGCTAACCAGAAAAACTACTTCGTATGTAGCAAAAGCATAATAATCTGGCCCTTTAGAGTCCAATAATATTTAGTTATTATTTCCTTGCAAAATCAAAGATTTTTTGATATGCATTTTATGGTTGATAAATTTATTTTATCATCTTAAAAAAGCATGAACTTTTGGGGCTTGTGCGGTGGCTCAGTAGTTACAGCCCTTGCCCGGCATGCACAAGTCCATGAGTTCAAACCCCAGCACCAGGTATACAACGAAGTCTCAGAGCAACAAAAGCCACATGAAAAACCAAATAAAATTGTTTCTCTCTCTCTCTCTCTCTCTTTCTCTCTCTCTCTCTGTCTTAAAAAAAAGCACAATCTTTACAAGTCTTATGGATATGGATTCTACACTTCTTTCTAGTACTTGCTACCTATATGGTTACTGTGACTACTCTCTCTGCTCTGCTATGAGAGGATAGGAACAATAACCACAAATATTGTTCTGAGGCTAAATGAAATACTGAAAAAAGCGCTTGACAAAAAATTGTGGAAAATGAATATTAAATAAATATCAACTACCTGTACTTCTTTCTTTTTTACCTTCAATGTCCCAGCAGAATAAAATGCTATGTTTTTAAATTTTATAAAACACATTTGACAGGCTAGTGAGGTAGTTCAGTGGTAGAGGACATCCTTTAATATTCACAAGGTCCTGAGTTCAATGCCCAGCATCAAAAAATAAAAAGTCAAAATAGGCAAGAATAGGGGGGTAATGGTACACTCACATTGTTGGTGGAACGGAAAATTAGTACAACCACTCTGGAAAGCAGAATGGAACTTCCTCAAAAGTCCAGGAATGGAACCACCATATGACCCAGCTATCCCACTTTTTGGTACTTTCCCCAAAGAACTAAAATCAGTCTAGTATAGTGACAACAGTCATGCCATCGGACAGCCCAGGTGCCTGTCAATAGATGAATGGATTAAGCAAAGGTGGTGCATATATACACAATGGATTTTACTCAGCCATAAAGAAGAATGAAGTTATGATATTTGCCAGTAAATTAATGGAACTGGAGATCATGTGATCAGTAAAATAAGCCAAACTCAGAAAATCAAGGGTTCAATGTTTTCTCTCATATGTAGAAGTTAGAGCAAAGTAAGGGGAAAAGGAGGTGGGATCAGATCTTATAAGATGTAGGAAGACCAGTTGAACAGAAGAAGGAGATTGAGTGAGCAGAAGAAAGGACAGGAAAGGGTAGGAAAAGAGGAATGAATTTGACAAAATTACTGTGTGTGTGTGTATACATACATATATCACAGTGAATTCCATACATATATATGAAATGGAATAAATTAAATCCCACCCATGTATGATTATGTCAAAATGAATCCAATTATTTTATCACAACTATATGTATTATCACATATATAATGTATTATTACAACGGTAATACATTAATAAAAGCAAAAGTAAAAAAGAATTTGACCTAAATTTAGCACTTTACCAAAATGTATGTATTTTCCACAAAGTAGCTCTGATAGATAAATCTATACAGCTATAGTGGTCACAAGAATACACTTGAAGATAACACAAATTAGCATTTTAAAATGTAATTATTAGAGTTGGGGATATTTGTCAGTGACTGAGTGCTTGCCTCACATGCATGAAGCCCAGGGTTCTATCCCCAGAATCACAAAAAATAAAAATAAAAAATAATTAAAATGTGTTAATAACAATTACACAATTAAAAGATTCCTGTGAACTACCCTCACATAAGCTAAATAACCACTCTTAATCTGTTTTACAACTTTAGATTTCTGTTTTATATGTGAATTGTTTCCCCAAAATGGAATACATCCCAATTCAATGACTTTCATTGCAAGTCAATATTTGTATATTTACCCATTCATGCCAGTAGACTTTGGAAGAGAATATTCTATAATGTTTTTTATGTTTCATATCATAAAAAAAACTATTGTCAGGAAGAAAACAAAATTTGACTTACTCTGAATTATGAGACCATTATTACATTTCAATCTTCCATGAGCAGGCCTGCCTAGGCATTTAGGGGTGTGTGTGCACGCGCTCACATATGCACATATGCGTTCCATAACACAGGATATAAGCACATATTCCATCTAGTACATAGTAGATATTTAATAACTTTTGTGGCAAATATTAAACTCTTACCAGCCACTCACAGTCCTTAAATTAACGGAGGCAGAGCCCCGAGGGTCAAAAAGAGGAAAAATAAGGTTGAAAGTGTGGAGAAAACCTGATCCTTTCCACTGAAAGCTGACTGTGTGGAGTTGTGGGGGCAGTGAAGGGGAGCAGAAGATCACTAAAGAGAAAATTTGCTACAAATATAATGCACCTGAAAGCAAATATGTAGAAATATTAAAAATTGGCATATGCAAAGTAGAGGTTAGATTGCTCTAGTTCAACATAAAATCAAAATAATAATAACAGTAAGCTATGGACTAGTCTGAATTTATAAGCAATCAAACATAATAAGCAGTCATCCAGCAGCATATAGCAATCATTACAACCATTGCTTCATAAGTGGAGCAAAAAGCCCACTATGAGTTCTGAATCTTTTTCCACTAGTACAGATACAGAATCATTTCCTAAGGAGAATTTAATTCTAAGCTCTCCTAGAAACTGTTCTAAGAAAACTATTAAAAAAAAAAAAAGATTGACACACCAGCTGCTAAAAAATATTCTGGCATGACAAATTTAAACAATGTGAAACCCAAGAGATTAAAAATATGATTCAATCATATTATCACTCTGACTGGCATGGAGAAAGCATATGTTAGAGGAAACTTCAGAAAGCATTCTGTTTGTGTGTAAAAGAGCTAAATTTTCCCCAAATGTCTTTGTAGTAGCTCCTACAATATTCATATGCCAAGGGGGTCTTTGTGATTTTGTTGTGGAGGTATTAATTTGCCTGATTGCAGTGGCTTTTCTGGCTCTGGTATCATAGCTTCTGTGTTAGAAGAGAAGAGTTATGGTTTCAGGATTAAAATCAACACTTTCAAATATTTCTAGTGTTCAAATGACATACCATTGGGAGTTGCAGTGCTCTTTCTTGAAGTGAGAGTTACTTATTTGGTAATGTATTCTGAATACACAAGATAAAGTGAGAAAGTGATTTCTAACTCAAACAGCATCTCATTGACAAATTACCAACTCAGCTTGGTGCCTAACTTCTCATTTCAATGGAGCCTTGCTTTTACTGAATGGCAATTTCCCTTTAACCTAATCTAAACAAGCAAAGATTTTGAAATGCTTTCTACAATCTGTTTCACCAAATATCTTCAGTGACAGAAGATATTAAATACTTACCACACTTAACAACCAGTCTGGCGGGCTCTGTAAGTTCTCCTTCGCTTTCTTCTTAACAAGTGTATCACATTGTCACTTACTAAAAAGAGACCTGGAGCATATTCTACTCACAAACTACAGCTTCTTCTGAAGGAATCATTGCAGGGTGCAGTCCTAACGGATGTTTGTATAGCACCTAAATGTTCAGCACTTGAACCACAGTGGGTCTCGGGTACAGAGCACCACTTGAAATCTCTCCACTGCCAATTGGCTAGAAAGGGAATATTTATCATCAAGCAGGGTTCCTGCTTTGAGAAAACAGCTCCTACTCCTTTCTAAGTCAAGTAACTTAAGCGTACGCAGAGGGCAAATGTGACCCATCTGCAGTGCTTCAATAATTCTCACGCTTTAGATGATATTAAGCAAGAGTTGTCAAGATTGCTAAGCTGTGACAAGGCTGAGCTCTGAAAGCTTAAGGCAAGGACATGTATGCAACTGAATAGCTCGGGGAACAGTTGCTGGTCCTGCCTGGGCTTCCCATGCTGCCCCTGCTTTGTGCTCATTTCATTCTCGTTTCCATTTCCTTTCATTGATTATCCTTTCATTTTCCTCTCTTTTACCTCTTCCTAAAATGTTTTGTATGGGTATATATTCTATAGAGCAAGATCTTGGAGTCAAACAGGCTGCACCTGAAACCAGGCTTGAGCACCAAGCTGGGTGACCTGGACCAGGTAAGATCACATCTTAATCTCTTCACGTAACTGAAGGGGTAATATCTCACTGTTTTAGTCAACTATTTTGCTGCTATGACTAAAGGACCAGACAAGAACAGTTTTAGGAGAAAAAGTTTATTTAGGGGCTCATGATTTCAGAGGTCTTAGTCCATAGAAGGCTGGCTCCATTCCTTGGGGCTCAAGGTGAGGCTGAACATCATGGCGAAAGGCCTGGCTCCAGGGAGCAGAGAGAGACTCCATGCCAGATACAAAATATATACCCAAAAGGCATAGTAACAAATAATCTAGGGAAATCATAGATATGAGGTGGGGGGATAGTAGGTGGGGGCGGGAAGAGA
>PVKS010022034.1:23669-34420 GCA_004027875.1 Aplodontia rufa | reverse complement strand
CCTGTGTGTCTGGGGCTCACCCTGTGCGGGGTGCACCCTGTGTGTCTGGGGCTCACCCTATGCAAGGCTCACCCTGTGTGTCTGGGGCTCACCCTGTGCGGGGTGCACCCTGTGTGTCTGGGGCTCACCCTGTGCGGGGTGCACCCTGTGCAGGGTATGATAGTGCATCCTTCTTGGTTTCTGTATCACCACACTTTTGTCGTCCTTCCTCAGTTGATGGACAGTGGGGTCACTTCTGCTCTGGGCTATGGGGATGGTTCTCTCTGGGCATGGGTGGGTATCTGCCTGAGTTCCTGTTTTCAGTTCTGTGAGGCACATAACTAGGTCACGAGTCACGATGGCTATGTTTGGGAACTCCTGGTCTGGTCTCCGGATGGCTGTGTGGCCTATGTTCCTGTGAGGAGGGGGCTCATTGTGTCTTGGCCACCCTGTGCACATGGGGTGGAAGCTTGGGGACTCTTTCACATGCTAGGGAGGCCGAGCAGCTCTCCCATGCCCTTGTCCCCGGCTCTGGGGAGGCTGAGCGGCTCTCCTGTGCCCTCGTCCCTGGCTCCAGGGTGGCTTCCTCGAGTCCTTCGGTTTTTACCAGAGTGGCTATCGTTTTACTGTGAGGCTGAGCAGTTAGTTCCTTGTGTGTCTGTGATGCCAGTCCCTTTGTCAGATACGTGGGAGACCAGTGCTGTCACCTGTGAGCTGCCCTCTCACTTCCTGGATGATGCCACCTTCAGCACAAGTCTAGTTTGATGACACCCACCCTGTCTGTCCTTTGTCCCTGTGTGTTGGACCTCTGCTGGGCCCCATTTTCTTCTTAGCTCTCGTACCTGTGCTGTGGTGTGAGCTTGGGGACCGCATCTTCCTGTGTGTGAGGGTCCTGGTCGTCCCCACTTGCTGGTGAGGAGCTTCCTGTGCTGGCTGCTGTCCTCGCGTCTCTGCTGGAAGCCCTGCCCTGTGCTTGGCCCTGCCACCTGTGTTGAGTAAGCTCAGCTCAAGGGCCTCCTCTCAGGACGCCTCCCCGTCATCCTCTCGTGTTCCAGAAGGCTCTTTGAACCTTGGTCTGTGTCACACACAGTATTTGAGCTCCAGCAGTTTTACTGGCTCATATGTTTCTGTGTATCCAGCCCCGGAGGGGAGGGAGACCTTACCACGCGTCCACCTCTTGGTCTTTGACTGCAGATTGTGCAGAATGGCAGGGAGGCAGTGGATTCTGTGATGAGTTCTCGGAAGACGCACTGGGCTGCACTCCCCGAGGAGGACTGGTGCATCTGTCCAATGTGAACCTTTCTGCATCTCTGCCCACTGGGGCCAGCGGTCTGTTCACCTAGGCCCATGGGCCCTTGAAGTCGCATGTGTCCTCAGTGCCAAGGATGGGACCCAGGGCCTTGCACCTGCTAGGCGAAGCTCTGACACTGGGCCCCATCCTCACTGTGCAGGGCGTTGGTGAGGACTTGGCCAGTGCCTGCAAGGGAGTGACCTGTGGGTGGGGAGCCTCCCTGCTCCCCACCAGTGCTGCAAGATCCCAAATCTTTGCTTTTTCTAATTAAAGAATAACTAGGGGCTGGAGCAGTGGCTCAGCAGTTATGGTGCTTGCCTGGCATGCACGAGGACCCTGGTTCAAACCCCAGCACCACATGCACAACAAAGTATCAGAGCAACGAAGGGCAGATGAAAGACTAAATAAAAATTGTTTGTTTTTTTTAAAAAGAGTAAAAATCCAACTAAAACTGAAAGTGAGGCTGGCCAGATGGGGAAGGGTGGTGCTTCCCCGTTGTCGGGTGGTGCACCGTTGCCATGGGAACAGAAACAACCTCACACCCCAGAGAGTGGACCCTGTGGGTACGCCTGGCACCCTGCATGGTTGAGTTCAATGTAGGACTGTGTGGGCACGTGTTGGCAGAAGTGTGTGTCAGTGCAGGGTGCGGCCTCCATTCCTGTCTGCAGTCTATGGTGCGAGCTGCACCCCGTTTGCCCTGTTACCTCCAGCGGTATCGTCTAGCCACATCCAGGTACCGGGACCAGGGGTGTCAGTGCTGCAGGAGACGAAGGTAGCCACACACATCATGGGATCTGCTTTGTCCATTTTAAAATGTCCCTTAATGTGCCCCTTGTTAACAAGACAGCAGCAGCCGTAGACACTCGGACAGTGACAGTCTGGCTCCGCTGTGGAATTGCCACGTAAAGATGTCTGAGGAGAGTTGGGCTCCTCTGTGTCCATTTAGGCTGGGTCTGGGCTGCGGGAGTGCCTTGGACTTGGCCTGCTGACCTCTCAAGACCACAGGCTGCCCCGGGACACCTCCTGAGCACCGGTTCCCTGTTAGACCTTTAGGCAGGAGCATGCATGGGCCACCCCAGGGAAGAGGCTGGTGGCAGTCCTAAGACACCGAGGCCCAGGCTGCAGCAGGGCGCGTCTCCTTCCCATCCCTGCTCATCTCCAGACCTGAGGCCCTTCCCCCCCGCCACCCCAGTGCTCTGTGCCCTCTGCAGGGTGTGTCCTTAACAGAGCTTGGCCTTTTACCAACAAGTGTGCCCCTCGCCTGTGTTCCTGAGCAATGTGGAGTGGAAACAAAGTGGAGACTTCTGCGGAAGACGGCTTCTTAAACACCTTCAGTGAACGTTCACACTGGATTTCCGTGGCAGATTGCCCCGGCTTTGACAGGGCAATTGGAGATACCAGATGTCTATTTAGTTCTGATTGTGGGTGGCCTGGAAGACATTGAAGAGCTGGACCCTTTATTTCCATCTCAGGGTTCTGCACAAACACCTTGTGTCTGCAAGAGCGCCAGGCCCCTGCCCCCGCACCTCCCTGGACACCGTCCAGGCCCCACCGCAGGCCCTGGCTGGCCCTGCCTTGTGTCTGCTCCCAGCTTCAGAGCCATGTGCGGCAGAGCGGGGGAGGTCTCCTCGGGTGGGGTGCCTATCCAGGCACTTCCCTTTGGGTTTGGGTCCCAGGCAGGCAGTGAAAAGGCAGGGAGGCCAGGTGGATTTCAGGTAGGAGGAACTGCCTGGGGCCTCCCCCAGCAACCTGCGTATCTTGAGTTGCAAAGAATGGCGGAAAGAACTGGGGTGGCAGGGGTGCCCAGGGGCTTTAGAAGGTACACTGGCTCAGGACCTTTTCCTGTAGCAGCCTGAGCCAAGCACAGGAAGGCTCCAGCCAGAGCCAGCCACTGAGCCTCCCGCACTACTCACAGCCTAGAAGATTTGATTGAAGCCTGAAGTCCAACTCTGTCAGAAAGGAACTGAACAAAGTCTCCCTCCCTCCCAAATGGGACTCCCAAGTGAAGGCTGGGTGGCTCTGAGAGCCCTGCATGCTTCCGTCTTCCTCTTTCACGACAGGCCAGGTGTGAGCGTCTCTGGGTCTCTCCTGGCACGTCCCAGGTGATCCCTTCCATCCTAGGAGGTTTGCAAAACCAGAGTGTGGAAGGCATGTCATTCCGGTGGAAGAGTTAGGCCTTTGGTCTCTAAGGTTGCTGTTCAGGACCTTCAGACCTGGCATCTAGAGATGAGCACGGCTGGATGGGTGGCCCCGCTCTCAGTGTGGCCTTGGGTACCTGCGAGGTGCAGGGCATCACCTCCTTGACAGGCTGGATCAGGGCAAAGCCTGTGTTCAGGGTGCAGGGTTGGGGTCCTCCCTTGCTTGACTCTCTGGTGGTGCCTGTCCATGCACAAACTGCTCTTCTCTAGAGTTGTATGTGTGTTTCCGTGGGCAGGGCGGCTGTTCCAGGAGCAGGGGAGAAGGAAGTGCTGGTCAGTATCCAGCTGTCCCGGTGACACCACCTCATGCCTGCAGCAGGGATTCTGGTGGCCGTCCTCCCAGGTGCCACAGGGTCAAGAGGGTGACACCACCTCATGCCTGCAGCAGGGACTCTGGTGGCCATCCAGTGAGGTGCCATGGGGTCGAGAGGGTGAGCATGCCCCAGTCCATAGCCTCCTCTCTCAGGCTCCAAGGACACCTGTCCCCCTGTTCAGATCTGGGCAGAGCCTTGGGATGCGAAAGTCTGCCTTCACGGGCTCTGACAACTTTTAGAAGCTGTATATCATAAAAGCGTTTCTTCTGCAGTAGAGTAGATGTTCCTAAAACAGTATTTTACAAAAATCAGACAATAAATATAATAACTGTGGTCTGGAGCTGTGGCTCAGCAGTCATGGTGCTTGTCTGGCATGCACGAGGACCCTGGTTCAAACCCCAGTACTACGTACACAGCAAAGTGTCAGAGCAGTGAAAACCAGATGAAGAACTAAACAAATTGATTCTGTCCTTCTCTCTCTCTCTTAAGAAAAATAATGATAACGACTGCGAGGGAAGTGTAGCTGGGCCTGCCCATCACTATCCGGGTCCCGCTCGGGTATTTTGGAAGTAGAAAAGGCCCACTGATGTGCCCGCTGCCTTCTGTGGTCCACGGTGTGGCAGAGCAGCTCTCCAGAACTTTCCATCCTGCCACACTGCTCTCTGCTCCAGTGCCCAGCACCCTCCCGCTCTGCTCAGCCCCAGTAAGCAGCGGGGTAAATCGGGTGCACTGAAGTCTGAGCTGCTCCACTGCCCTGTCTTCAGATACCAGCTGTGGCACCTGAGCCCAGCACTTGCAGGGAGGTCTTCCTGTTCAGCAAGAGGTGGGGCCCTTGCTGCTCAGTGCGTCCGCCCCCTGCAGGTTTCCTCTCCTTTTCAGCGACCCTGCCGGGTCCCCTGGGCCCAGTATTCTGGAGGCAGCCTCCTCAGATGGGTGGGCAGCTGTGCCCGTAAGGGTGAGGCTCCTAACCTCAGACCTGCACTTCTGTTCCAGAGAGCCCAGAGGTACGCCCAGCAAGCCCTGCAGGAGGAGTGCAGGCCCTCGTTTGCAAAGACGGCCATGGCGCTGCTGTTTGAGCACCGGTACGACGTCAGCCTGGCGCCCTTCGTGCAGAAGGTCCCAGAAGCCAGCGAGGCTGAGTCCCAGTATGACCCTCCCTTTGGGTTCCGGAAGTTCTCCAGCAAAGTCCAGAGCCTCCTGGAGCTGCTGCCTGAGCACGGCCTCCCTGGACACTTGCAAGCCAAGCCCTGCAGGCGCTGCGTGGTCATCGGAAGCGGCGGTGTCCTACACGGGCTCGGGCTGGGCCCCATCCTCAACCAGTTCGACATTGTGATAAGGTACCTGCTTCTCAGAGCCTTCCCTCAGCCAGTCCAGGGCTCTGGATGCACGCAGCTTTGGGACAGTGCTGTTCACGAGGAGCTGTCCCAGGTCCCTGCCCCTAGGGACTTACTGTTTGACAAGTTGAAGCAAGACGCAGGACGATTGAGTCCCAACTGCTCAGGGGCATGAGGTGGGCATAGTGCCTGGCAGAGCCTCCCAGGGAAGCTGGGGTCTGACGGAGGGGTACGTTCAGGGGGCAACTGAGCAGGAGGACCATGAGAGACGGGGACCCTCGGCTCCAGCCTTGGAGAGGCTGGGCAGCAGTGTGGACGGGGGGCTGGAATGCACCAGCAGCCAGCACTCAGGCCCCAGAGTCTTTCTGGTTCAGATGTTTAAGAGTTGTGTTTTCAGGCCAGGTGTGGTGGTGCACGCCTGTAATCCCAGCACTCGGGAGGCTGAGCAGCTTCAAAGCCAACCTCAGCAACTTAGCGAGGCCCTGAGCAACTTAGGGAGAACCTGTCTCAAAGTAAAAAATAAAAAGGGCTGGGGTGTAGCTCAGTGGAAGAGCACCTGCCTACTGTGTGTGAGGTCCTGGGTTCCGTTCCTAGCACTGCAAAAAGAACTTTTTTTTCCAGTTATACTCATAAACGTAGCCATTGTTAAACTTCAGAAGGAAGGAGGGGACCATCGCAGCTGCCCTCGCGCAGTCAGCTGTCAGCGTGCCGCGCTCGCTGGTCTCCTGCACCTTCTGAGCGCTCCGCTTGAGGCAGTTTTCACCGTGCTATGGATGGTGTGCGGCTGCGAACATTCTTAGCCCTTCTCCTGAGGGCATCGCAAGGGGCCTGTGTTCTGCTGGGACACTTGGAACACTCCACTTCCTGTTACTCTGTGCATCTCCTCTGGGTGTCTTTGTGTCCATCTCTGGTCATTTCCTTGGAGGTGTTTATTGCAGCACAGGGGCCATGTCCAGACCCCAGGGCACTGCAGTCCACCACCTGTCTCTGCCTTTCGGATGCACAGAGCCAGGATGTGGGGGGAGCTGGTCCTGCCTCAGTTTGTCTGGGTAGATTGAAGGCAGGAGAAAGGAGCGACAGGGTCTGGACATAGAGGGTTCATGGCATGGAGCATGTGGGGCTGGGGACAGGGACTAGTGACTGAAGATTACTGGGAAGTTAAGACAGCAGATGGTGAGGAGCGCCCAGATTCCCAAGCTGTGGTTGGAGGCATCGGTAGTGTCACTCCCAGAAGTGGAGGAAAGGAGAATATCTCAGGCTGGTGAGGGACAGTGACGAAATCTGTTCAGGACACTTTGATCCTGAAAATGGTGACGTGTCCACAGGCAGGTTTCTTCACTGCTCTGTGTGCTTTCTGTAGACTGGAGGCAGCAGCGGCCACCCCTTTAGCCACTGCGGAGACTGCCGCAGGTGCACAGCAGGGGCCTCAGCCGTTGCAGAGGACACCGTGAGGCAGAAGGTGCCAGGTGTTCTTAGATCCGCATTTGTAAGATGAGAGCTGAAGACAGGAGAGTGTCTGGGCCACAGGGCACTGGTATGGAGCACAGGTCGGGTGGGCCTGGCTGTGTCGAGAGCCTCGGATGTTCTGCTCCTCAGAATGACCCACCAGTCACACGCTCATGTTAGCCAGTGCCAGAGAAGGCGCCCCAGCACCCAGCCTCCAGACCAGGTGTAGCCTTCCAGATGCAGGGTTTGGGGGCCTTCCAAAACCACAGCCCCGAGGCCTGTTTCAGCAGACACCTGTGTGCGGACAACTCTGGTAGACAGCTCCACGCCCATCCAGGGGTGGTTGGCTGGGATGTAGAAGAGATGAGGGGCTCAGGGGAGATGGGGAGGTAACCCTTGGAACTGCAGGGGCCAACTCCCTTGGCCCCTGAGTATAGTTCAGTGTGCATTTCCTAAGGACAAGGCCACGATATTAAGAACCTAAGACCTTACTCACATTTCACCCATCGTCCTCCAAATGTCCTTTATTTGAAAAAGAGGAAAGAAAGGAAACAAGAAACAGTACTGCCCAGCCCAGGACGTGCCTGGAGTGGTCAGGTTGAGTGGTGACTTTCGACATCCATGGGGCAGCAGGGAAAGGTGAGGTGCTGGTGTGATCAGCACACAGGAAGAAGCAAGGCACCTTACGCGAGGTTTCGGATCAGTGTAACTCCTGTGGCGCTGCTTTTCGGGGGATTCTCAGAATCTCTAGGAAACAGCACCCTAGTAAGGGCCCAGGAACTGCTGCAGTCCTGGCCTGAGCCGGGCACCTCCTTGGCCTCCACGGCCTTCATACACGGATTTGTGCCAGCCTCATGCTGGTACAGAGGCTGCTGATTCCCTTAGAAATTCAAGGAAGAACTGCGAGTGTTCTGAGCACAGGGGGGAGTGTTCTAGGAAGCTTTATGGCACCCAGAGAGAGCCCAGAGTGTGATGCGTTTGGGAGGGCTTAGACTGGGACAGGCAGAGTCGCTGGACGCCCAGGGCTTACATCAGGGCCAGGGTGCTCCTCATAGCAGCCAAAGCAGCCGGGCGGGACAGCCCACCCAGTGCCTCCAAATCCCTGCACTGAAAACCTGGGGACCTAGCTTGGGATGTGTTGTGGTGTGCCCAGGTGGCCCATGGGTGCCTTTGTGATTCAATAGGCTAAACAGCGCCCCCGTTGAGGGGTATTCCGAGCATGTTGGAAATAAAACCACCATACGGATGACTTACCCAGAGGGCGCACCACTGTCCGAGGCTGAGTATTATGCCAATGACCTGTTTGTGGCTGTTCTGTTCAAGAGTGTTGATTTCAACTGGCTTCAGGCAATGGCAAAGAACGAAACCCTGGTAAGCACTGGAGACCCCCATCAGGAACGCAGGTCGGGGGAAGACCCTCCCATGGGGAGCACCACGGGGGCTGAGGCGCCTCCCATCGAGAGCTCTGTTGGGGGCGAAGGCACCTCTCATTCAGAACACCAGTTGGAGCCAAGCTACCTCCTGTGCAGGTGGGGTGGGGGGACCCTACCATGAGGAGGGCCAGTGGGGGGAAGACCCTCCTGTGGGGAGCACAGATGGGGACCAAGGCACCTCATGTTGGGAGTGCAGGTGGGGACCAAGGCACCTCTTGTTGGGAGCACAGGTGGGGAGAAGACCCTCCTGTTGGGAGCGCAGGTGGGGACCAAGGCACCTCTTGTTGGGAGCACTGGTGGTTGGGAAGACCCTCCCATGGAGAGCACTGGTAGGGGCCCAGTCACTTCCCGTCACACTTGTTTTCAGACATGTACAATGGGACCACACTCCTGCGGAAGCCCTCGCAACTCCCCATACAAACTGCTTCCAGAACCCGCTCATGCTGCACCCAGAGATGGTGGCATTGCTAACTCTGGGAAAGACCACCCACCACCTCCTCCAGACTGGTCTTTAGTGAGATCCAGAATGAGGTTCTCTTGGGTTAATGCAAGCCATTACTGAAGATGTTAAGGAATAGACACAACATCCCAGCGACACTCTCCAGTGCTCTAGTCAGTGGCCCCTCGCAGGAGTAACTCCATAGCGTCACCCTGGGCAGAGGTGGGAGGCAGCACCATTAGGCCCTGTTCCTTTTATGAGTCTTGCAGTTATCCCTTATGGCCCTCCCCAGTTTTATGCGCTATCCTGAAATCAATGCCAGAGCCCGGCTGGTGAGCATGTGTGCCATGTGCAAAACTCACAGACACTGCACAGCTTACGTCAACTCTGTGCCAGGGACAACGGTGCCAGCTCCCTGCTCCCTCTCCAGCACGGTGACCTGGTCCTCCCTCCACGCAGGCTGCCCTGGTCCTCCATCCACACAGGCTACCCCGGTCCTCCCTGCTCCCTCTCCACGCAGGCTGCCTTGGTCCTCCCCGCTCCATCTCCACACAGGCTGCCCTGGTCCACCCTCCATTCAGGCTGCCCTGATCCTCCCTGCTCCCTCTTCACGTAAGCTGCCCTGGTCATCCCTGTTCCCTCTCCACGCAGGCTTCCCTGGCCCCTGCTCCATCTCCACGCAGGCTGCCCTGGTCCTCCCTGCTCCCTCTCCACGCAGGCTGCCCTGGTCCCTGCTCCATCTCCACGCAGGCTGCCCTGGTCCTCCCTGCTCCCTCTCCACGCAGGCTGCCCTGGTCCTCCCTCCACACAGGCTGCCCTGGTCCTCCTGCCTGTCATTTAGAAGTAGTGGGAAATGAGGTCAGAAGGGCTGGCTTGTGGGCAGTTGCCAAGCAGTTCCATGGGCTGGATGGATGGCTGGGGACAGAGGACCTCAGAGAAGCCCGTCTGGCATTGCCAGCAGCTGATGGACCTACCCCCTGGCCTACCCAATGGGTCAGCCGGTGCTGGCCACTGCACCTCTCTTGCCCTTCTCCTTTCTGGGCTGCTTTTGAGTATGACACTGAATTTCCACCAATCTTGAGGGGTGGGCTGCAGCGGTGCAGCCAGGTGGGGTGGCAGGTGGTGTGGCTCACCTCCTGCTGGTGGCACATCCCAAGTTCCCGATGACCACTCCCTTTCTCCTCAGCCAGTTTGGGTGCGACTCTTCTTTTGGAAGCAGGTGGCAGAAAAAATCCCTCTACAGCCAAAACATTTCAGGATTTTGAATCCAGTTATCATCAAAGAGACGGCCTTCGACATCCTTCAGTATGCAGAGCCTCAGTCAAGGTTCTGGGGCCGAGATAAGGTACTTTTGTTTGCTTAAAGTTAAATGTGTCCATGTTCAAGGGCAGATGTCCATGGTTCCTGTGGGCTGGGCACTGGGTAGATGCTTGGTGTGTTCATGTGCCACGCGCTGGCTTCTGGAGGGCCCCTGGTGTGCCAGCCTGTGTCCCCGCCTCCTCAGCATCATTAAGTACGGGGTTCTTCCTCCAGGGCTGCATTAGCTGCAGGACTCTGCAGGCTCGTCACTGTCAGAGCGGCTCTGACATTGAACTCTGAGCTGCGCAGGACAGCCCTCTGAGCAGCTCTCCCCGTTGGGCTGATTGAGCTGATCTTCGTGAGCCGAGTGGTTGGACCTGTGTGTCTAGAACTGCTAAGAATTGTACAGAAATCATTCTTCAGTGAAATTTAGCACATGTATGATAAGCACTCCCAAAACACACAGAGCTCCTGATGATTCCAAAAGCAAAGGGTTCACCTGTGCAGAATGCACAAAAAAATATGAGCGGGCATCGCACAGAAGGAATCAAACGCGGAACGTAGGATGAAGCGTTCAGCACCACCGTTAACAAAAAGCAAACGAGGGGGCTGGAGCTCAGCAGCAGAGCGCTTGCCTGGCATGTGCAAGCATCCGGGTTCGAACCCCAGCACCACGTACGTAACTGTTGGAGAAACAAAGGCCGCATGGAAAAAAGAAATGAAATTGACTCTCTCAAAAAAAAAAAAAAAAAAAATGGCCGGGCTGGGGCTGGAGCAGTGGCTCAGCAGTTACGGCACTTGCCTGGCATGCACAGGTTCAAACCCCAGCACCACGTACACAGTGAAGAGTCTGAGCAACGAAGGCCACATGAAGAACTAAATAAAACTGATTCTCCCTGTCTCTCCTCTCTCTCACTGTCCCTCTCGCTTAAAAAAAAAAAAAAGGCAAATAAGAGCCACAGTGACATTCTTGCATTCTTGCCCACTTTTTTTTTTTTTTTTTTTTAGCAAAGATTTG
>PVKS010022034.1:0-23569 GCA_004027875.1 Aplodontia rufa | reverse complement strand
ATAAACAAACCACGACCTGGTCGACGTAATGCTGCGGCTGCTGAAGACGCTGTGAAATGCTTGCACAGAGCACGAAGTTCGGTGCCGAGCACTTCCGCGACCCATTTCTGCCGAAGTGCGTGCTCATGCGCATAGGTGTGTAGAAAAAGGCTGGGAAGTCGGTTGCGCTCCAGAGTCCCCCTCTCTGGAGAGGAGTCTTAGACGATGACCTTCTACTTTATACTCCATTTACTTTTTCTTTTTTTGTACTGGGGATTGAACCCAGGGTGCCTTACCACTGAGCCACATCGCAGCCCTTTTTATTTTTTATTTGAGACAGGGTCTCATTAAGTTGCTTAGAGCCTTGCTAAGCTGCTGAGGCTGGTCTTGAATTTGGGGTCCTCCTGTCTCAGCCTCCCGACCCACAGGCGTGCTTCACCAGGCCCAGCTCCATTTACCTTTTATCTGAACTGGATGTGTTTGTTTCCTTAATTGATAAAGTGGCATTTTCTTGGGTAAAGACAATAAGTTAAAGAGGACTTGTGATCTACAGCTGCAGTGTCAGACGCTCCCTCGTGGCCCTGACCTTCCCCGGATGGAAGAGTCTGCTGGGCAAGGAGGCGAGGTTACAAGCAGTGTGATCTGGGCTCTGCCTCCACTGCGTCCTGGACAGTTGGCCTCGCACACTCCTCCCCAGGGCCACGCAGGATGACCACAGAGCTCCTGTCTAGCCTGTGAGGTGGGCTTTGAGAGGAACTGTTTATGGAAGCCGCGGGTTCCGGGATGGAGGAGAAGGCAGTGCATCTGCACACGAGAAGTGCGAAAAGGGCGTCACAGGCTGAGACTCCAGACCCAGAGGAGCTCCAGAACCCAGCGCTGAGCTCCAGCCAACACCATCCAGAGCGATCCACAGGCTGCGTGAGGTTCCAGGAGACACAGACGAAGGAACGTCGAGTCTGGATTGGGCCCCAGGCCCGGGAAGTCTTGTGTGTGCACAGACGTCACAAGGTCCAGAAGCACCCAGAACAGTCTGAGGCTGGGCTGGAGGCCAGTGCAGGGCTCTGCTGGTCCTGTCCCGCGTGTCCTTACCCAAGGCCAGGTGGACATCCACCTGTGCCAGGCAGCATGGCACCACATCAGCAGGAAGAGGACAGCACAGAGAGGACCCAGAGTGGTGGAGACGGTGGGCATGCTGGGATCCACCTGAGAGGATCAGTTCCGAGTCCTTTACTCAGGCCTAACAAGGCACTAGCCCAGACGGTGCGGGAAGCCTGTCTCAGCAGCCGGAAATGGCCTGAAGGTGTCATTTGCCAGATCAGCAGACGGCTTGGGTGGATGTAGTGCAGAGAGATGAAGGAGAACCAGGACCCTTGTGCCCTGGGAGGGACTGTGGCCGCCTGTCCTGAATCAGGCCTTGCTGACGTGCGCCATGCAGGAAAGGAAGTGGGCCTGCCTCGTGGTTCAGGGCAGCAGGGCCAGGGCCAGCGGGCCCAGCTGGGGAAGGTGCCTTGCCGCCACGAGGCCACCTCTGGAAGGTGGGCCGGGAGAGTCACACCTTGCACCCGCAGCACCCTCAGAGCTGTGCTGAGACTTCCCCAGCAGCTTTGGTCTTTGCTCTCTTTCAGAACGTTCCCACCATTGGCGTCATTGCTGTCGTCTTGGCCACGCACCTGTGCGATGAAGTCAGCCTGGCGGGTTTCGGCTACGACCTCAGCCGGCCCAGAGCGCCCCTCCACTACTTCGACAGTCAGTGCATGGCCGCCATGAACGGGCAGACCATGCACAACGTAACCTCGGAGACCAGGTTCCTCCTGCGACTGGTAAAGGAGGGCGTGGCCAGGGACCTCACAGGAGGCATCCACTAAGTTCCGAGCACCCCAACCTCACTGCGCACGTGACCATGACCGCAGATGCGGAGCAGCCTTGCTCAGCTCGCCCTGAGATGCCGGGAGGAGCAGCTGGCATTCCTGACTTTTAATTTAAAAGACAAAAGGTGTCCAGCTGTCCTCAGTGTTTTTTCCTATTTATTTGAAGTCAGTGTTTGTTTTTACGCAACATTTTATAAGTTAATTTTAAGAATGGAATGGGAAAGACTTTTGGAAGAGGGTTGTATGAAATGATATTTTATTGGTTTTTAAGAAGGTAATGTAATCCGTGAAAGTTCTGTCCGTGTAGACTGCACATCGGAGACCAGGGCTCGCTCCTTGACGATGGCCCTGAACGCCTGGCTGTGGCTCTGCCCCGGGGTGGAGGTGGCTTCCAGGAGGGTGGGGGCAGCTGAGCCACTGGGCTGCGGGTGGGAGGCCAGCCTTGGACAAGTGCTGTTGGCCCACCCTCTGCGGAAGACTTGGGAATCCATCAGGGAGCTGTGTTGGAGGCCTCGGGAGGGAGAGGGACAGCACCGGGGCTGCAGGAGCCAGGGTCTTCCCAGCAATCCTGACATCTCCTGAACCTCTTGAGAAATGTTTTCACCGCCCTTCCAAAGCTCCAAGTTCTGTAAGATGCTCTGTTGTCTGAGACCAAGCCTGTGCTGTCCAGCATCGCGGGGGAATACACCCTTTTCAAGAAAAATTGCGTTTTCTGAAACACTGAAATGAAGCCTCACAGCATTACACATTAAAGCAATATGCTGGTCAGAAGAGGAAAGAGAAGGAATAAAAGCCTTTGAGAGCTGGTGACTTCGTTCTCATTTGTTTTAAGAAAATCAGCCACTCCTAGCGTGGGGCTCTGCGGAGGCTGCAGCAGGGAAGCCCAGGAGTCAGGTGCCTTCCCCACGAGCTGCTTGACCCTGGGTGGGATGTTCTGGAGATAGTGGGTGCCATGGTCCCCTCTCGAGGGCTAGGCCTGCTCTAGCTTCTTCCTCTTAGTGGCCTGGACTCTGGGGTCAGAAGGCCAGCAAGCCTCTACCCTGTGGCCTCTGGCCTCCGCCCATTGCCGCTCCCTCTCCCAGGCCCCACCTGTTCTGAGCCTGTCCCTCTGCACCTGTAGGGTGCAGGGGCAGGTCATGGCTCACCACAGGGCTCCCTCCACCTCCAGGACTCTGGCTGTACTCAGAGGAGCCCCAGAGCAGCATAGCAGGTCTCTAGGCCTGTGTCTTCTTGAACTCTGGATTTGTGCTCTACCCTGTAAGAAATTGTTTGCTTAAGAGAAAGTGTTAGGTTTCTCACTAGTTTAGGACTTGCTCTTGAAAACTGAGATTCTGAAGGTGGTCCGGCTTCCGCAGGGCCTGTCTGACCCCACAGCACTCAAGGGCTAGATAGAGAAACACAGGTATTGTTTTTTAAGAAGGCAGCGTTGAAGCGTCCCCAGACCACTCCAGGTGTGGTGTGTGCTCGGTTCCCAGTGCCTGGTGGCTGCTGGGAAGTTACATCCAGCATCACCTGGGCAGCTCCCAGCACCTGCCCCCAGCACGTCCCTCTTTGGTACCCTGCTTCTCTCTCAGCCTGTGCGTCCGTCCTCACAGGCGGTGAGTGGATGCCCTGAATAAATCAGGTGGAGTCTGCCCGCCTGCAAGAGCTGGCCGATACCATCTGCAAGGACTTTGAAATCCTGGGGTTTCTGCTTGCCTCAGAGCTGCTCTGTTGCCCCACACACCTGCTCTCCTGAACAGAACCCCAGGCCTCGGGCGCCTGACGTAGATCCTGGATCCAAGGGTTCGCCGTCTCCCTGGCCCCTCACGTGGCAATGCAGGGCCCTCTTGCTGGTGGAATCATGGCAGGGGCCACCAGGAGGGAGACGGCACTCTGCAGGGGCCCAGGCTGGCCTTTGAGAGGTGGTTCCTGCTCAGATGGAGTATTATGTGGCTAATGGAGTTGACCTGGGACCTCACACGGTAGCTTCACCTGTTTAAGGCGTGTCTTGTGTGCTTGTTGGTTTCCCAGAAGGCCTGCACGAGGTGTTGGGGTGTTTCCACAGATGGAGGTCTCTGCATTTGTCACACCCTTAGATAATGCATTGCCCAGCCAGCCCTGCAACTGGGCTGCCTCCATGGAGTGACCTCTGGGTCACAAGTAGTGTGAGTGTTGGTCACAACAGAGAAAAACAGAAGACATGGAGTTCACACGGCTGTCCAGGTCACCAAGGCTCCCAAGTCATGGCACTGTTGGGTGGCTGTGAGCCCAGCACCTTGTCACCTTGCTGAGGGTGAGCCTAGCACATTGCCACCTTGCTGAGAATGCAAAGGGCTATGGGACCTCCTCTTGCTGCCTGGAGGACCTTCACCCAGGGCACTGGAAGACGGAACAGCGGTGACATCCCTGTCGGCTTGCAGCAACCAGGTGGGGGTCACCTTGCATCCACGCTTGTTGACACATTGGTGGAGTCCGTGAAGTTCCTTAGAGCTATTGTCACGCTGGTGCAGAACAGACAGTGTAGGACCCTGGGGCATCCCCCACACAGTGACAGAATGCTTCCCTCGATCAAGGGACCTGCTCCTGACCTTCCATGAGGGGCACCCTGATGACCATTCGGACTGTGCCTCCCCTGTTCCCTGCAGTCACCTGCCCCCTTCCCACTCTGCCCTCCTGCTCTCCTAGGTCCTTTAACGCAGAGGGGGTTGATATTTATGAAGCAAGGGTTATAAGCGTTTGGGTAACACTGGCCTACGACCCACACTCAGCAGAAGCCCGACCTAAGTTGGAAAGAAGGACAGCTTCATTGACTCAAGTTCCTGTTCCAAAATGAAATTTTGTCTTGTGTTTTGACTTTCATGATCAGAATGATTAGGCTTGACTAATTCCCAATGTTAAACTCCAATCCGTTCAGCAAAAGCCAAAGATCTGCTGTAACACGAACATGTCAGAGACATGACCTGAGGCACTGAGGTCGTCTGAGTGCAGCCTGGTGGAACACATGGTGGGACACCAGCAGTCGTGCCTCCTTGTCACTCAGATGCACCCTGGATGCCTACAGAGCGTCTCTGTCCCCCACATAACAGTTGCTTTTCACATACATTCCTATCAAGCTTTAGTTTCACAAAAACAAGTTTTATGTCCTGTAGCTGCATCCTTTCTCACTAAAGATTAGGTGGATTAAATTAGGTTGATTAGAAACCCTCTGTTTCAACTCAATAAACTCAGTGCCTTGTGAGCCCTCTCCCCACCGCCTCTGCATCCAAATTGTATTTTTGGGTCTTCATTTCATACAGAAGTCCAAGCATCTATAGCTGTCTGCAGCATAAACATGTAATGTTTCAGTTATAACTTTTCATTTTTATTTTCATTTGTTTTTGAGAAAAAGGAAAAAGAATTTTTATTGCTTTGCCAGCAAAGAAGAAACACAGGTGTGAGAAGTAGGAAGTCTGATGGTCCATTTTCAAAATGCAGTCCTTTTTTTCTTAAATTTTTTATTAAGGAGTTGAGTTATTGTACAATCATAAATGCACATAAAGTAACAATATGATATGCACTTGTTTTTAAACAGAATTATCCCCACATTGCCCACACCCCAGTTTCTTGATTCTTCTATGTGTTGCCCCACCAAGCAATATAAATGCTCAGGTTGTGAATTTTCTGGAATTAAATGATTGCATAAGTATTACTTGTATTCTCAGGGGGTAAACAGTATGCTACATTATTGCTTATCTTCCTGGATCCTTCCCTATCCTACATTTCTTGCCTTTCTCCCCCACATATCAATGGTTCCCCTAGATTTTATGTTGCTATGCCTTTGCTGGGTCTAATATATGAGTTTGACCACCTTTCACCCAAGCCTGGGTTTAGTTCCAGCCTCCATAAATGACTGGAAACACAGAATGCAATCTTAAGGATCATATGTAAAAGAAAGACATCTGGGGACTGGAGTGGTGGCTTGACAGTTGTGGCGCTTGCCTGGCACATGCAAGAATGCAGGTTCAAGACCAAGCACCATATACACAGCGAGATGTCAGAACAACGAAGGCCACATGAAAAATTAAATGAAAATGATTCCCTCTTTCTCTCTCACTGTCCCACTATTGAAAAGAAAAAGATGCTATCTTAGGTCAGGAACCTTGTGGTCAGAGATAATCTGTTTTTAAACTCCTTAGCAGATGTCCCATTGCGCCCATAGCTCTTTTCTGTACCCACCCCAATTTTATATTAGCCAATCGTGCAGATTTTTTCCCTAGCTCCTCCAATCAGAGTGAAGGATAGGATTGGGTCAGGTTGGAGATATAAGCAGGTGGCTTGCCTCCCCAAGGGTGCTTGCTCATCAGTACCCTTTGTGAGTGCACCTTCTGCAGAAGTAAAGTGTGTCTTGCTCACCCACTTCTGGAAAAAGTGTTTGATTTATCACACACCCAGTATTTCCAACACTCTGGCACCCAATGTGGGGCACAGTAAGTCACCTAGGGGTTGTGAGGCTCCCACTCCTAAAAGACATGTGTCCTACTGCCTCTTGCGGTGACCTCAAATGGGGTCCCTGGAGCCACCAAAAACTCAGAATCAGAGATGAGTCAGCAATGCAGGGATAAGGCCGCACACAGACCAGGAAACTTCGTGTATGAACCAATGGTAGGAAAACCTTGGGTTTGAGAGATTAGTACTTTCTTGGTGGTCAGGACAATCTAGAGGTTGTGTGAGTGTGCCTGAAATGTGTCTGGAACATGAAGCAGGTGTGCAAACTCCCTATCCACAGTGCTGGTATCCTGGGAGGGGAGCCAGCTGGAGATGCTGAAACCAGCTGGGGGAGGGACATAAGGAACTGCTATTCAAGAGTTAAGCTCCAAGCTACAACTCTTGGGACTCAAACACAGGACCATACCTCGGCAGGGAACGGGATGGGAAGTAAAGATTCTACTCAAGAGAAAGAGGATGCCGACAGAGAGGGAAAATCATAAATCTTCCTTAGATAGCCCTCTGGGCTACATGTTAAAATTTTGGAAAGATAGGCCTAGGAAAGAAAAAACATTGGCAATTTTAAATCCACGCCACTGATTTAGAACCTAACACCCTATTTTCTCTGGTAGTCTGAAATTCTGCTAAGTTCTCCCTCATGCTAGATCACCAGAGGGGATCTGTCTGCATTCTGCCTTGGGGCAATGCAGGTACTGGCCTCAGCTGCAGGGATTAAATCTGTGAAATGGGTGGTGCACCCAGGATCATTGGGGAACGCCCTAATTCCTACAGTTTCCCTCTTCCCTCCATTTGGGCCTGAGGAAGGAAAATAGAAAGATAACATATGGACAAGTCTTCTTTTACTTAAGAACTTTTTCCTGAGGACCTCGTGGACTTGCACGTTCTTTAACTATCTGGACTAACCCTCATCTGATTTGAAAGTACACTCTGGTCTGATAAAGATGTTCCATATTCTCCTTTACGAGGGTAAATACAGCCATTTTTTTATGTTTTTTTAAGCTCATGGTTTTTGTAAAAAGGTAGAGACCCCCTTGATATAAAAACAACTATATTTAATTAAGATTGAGTTGTGCTGGATGGGCAGAAGTACCCGAGATAAAATAATGTGCTCATAGTCAAGGTCATTGTCTCTGGGAAGCATCCCTCCAGAGGTTCCCACAAGCTGCTGGTTTCAGATGTGGATAGTTTGGCTTCCTGCCTAGCCCGCCCTGCTAACCCGCTAGGTACAGCTTGAAATAGATTAACTGAAGCTTGCTGCTTGCATCTCTTGGAGAAACACCCCTTTTGTTAGCCTGTTTGTAATCCTGCCAACATTTTCCTTTAAAAGCAGCCTGCTCGAGTCACTCGGGGCTGCTGCTCTCCCTAAGCTTTGCTTTGGAGCTGTGGTCCTGGTACACCAGCCTGTTTCTTCCCTTTTCTGTTCCTTCTCTTTCCCCCAATAAACTTTTTTTTGTCTTTTTTTTTTTTTTTTGGTCTCTGGTGGTCTCACTATGCGTTGATAACTGGACCCCACAACAGTTTTGATGCCAAATTCACCGTTGATCTTTTTTTTTTCAATCAGTCTTGGGTTTTTTCCCTAATTGTACAAGTTCCTTTGGGCCTCTGTCCTTCCTGCAGTCTTTACTCAGAGGTCAGTTATTCAAAGCTCTACAATCTGTTTCCCATTGGCTTTTACATATGCGCGCACACCCCTAGTGCATGACTGTGTGCATGTGTGTTATGTTAGTTTCATGTTATATGTACATTGTACCAAATGGGCTTATAAATGAGAGCTCATAAATTTAAAAAAGAGTGGGGGGAAATGGATCCAAATGACTTTTAGTTCACATGACTTGAAGGTTCAATTAAAATTGGATAAGGACATAAGAGGAAAGATGTGTTTAAGATTATAAGCCCATATTTTTCTAGGTTGTCGACACTAGAACGTTGGTTTCGTAGAATGTTTGAAGTGTAACATTCACTGCTCCTAGGATTTTTCTTCAGCAGGGGAGAAATGGCTTATGCGTTCTTGACTACACTTTTTGATGTTTTGGTTGAATGAAGTTAACTTTTAAAAATGAGAGAATTAGATTTAACATAAATAGGATTGATTTTCATAAATGTGTTTGTTAGAGGAGATATCTAATTAATTCACAAAGTTAAAATGCTAAAATTTCAATAGCTAATATACCTTCAAGTGCCCTTGGCTTGAATTCAATCAGATGACATTTGAGTTTATTAAATGAAAAAAAAAAGAGTTTTTTAAGATTGCTTTGTTTCTGAGCTTTCACTAACAGCCAAGTTAAAATTCTAACAAGTGTAATTCCATATGCAAAGAGGTAGAAAGGTTTCAGCAGTGTTTCAGTTAAAGTACTGTAAATAAGCATAAAGTAATCGATCTTATTAATGGGAACTATTGGAAAAATTCAGAAATTTTATGAGGATTGTTTAAGAATGTAGATTTCAATAAGGGTCCAAAAGAGAGAGATAGGAAAAAGTTATAGATATGGAAATACTTTGCTATAGCAATTAGAATGAAAGAAATCTTTCCAGTTGAAAAGGTATTCTGTGTGGTGGAGTAAGCAAGCTATAGCATGTCTAAGTAAGTTGCAGGAGATTTGTGGAGGATAAATCTAAACAGTCTGTGTCATTAAGTTAAATAGAATTGGCACAATTGGTTAAAGTTTAAGGTACTCCTTAGGTCAAATATTAATTACAGCAGTAACAAGGGCTTCTTAAGACATTGAACTGTTGTTATCTTTCAAGATAATTCCTGATGATAGGCTTATCTACTTAGGAAAACTAAATATTAGAGAAATTGAAGCTTGTACCTGTTTTAAAGTCTTTTAAATAGCTACTTCATAACTGATTAAATAAGCAGCTGTTTTTAGGTTATTTCAATGTAGTTAATACCTAAATATATGGAAGTTTATGTGGGACCACAGGCAGAATAACAAAGTGCTCTCTTTTATGCATTTGATATGGGAGGACCACACTGCCGTTCTAAGGCCTGGTTTATATCCGTTTGCTTTAACTACGTAAACATTACATTGTTATATAAATAGGATGTATTTATACACAGATTATAAGTCTATTTCTAACCATCAACACTGGTTCCTAACTAAAGAAATTTCAAGTTATCCTTTGATTCTTGTCAGTATATCAGACCTATGATTGTAAATACTCCACATTATGGATTCTAAATTTTTCTTCAAAGTTTAAATTGAGTTAATATAAAGACATCAGTGTAATTGTGATTGTTTTACTGGCTTCATTCTATATTAGGTATGGTCATGCCCTCTGGGTAAAAAATTTTATGAGGTATAAAACTTAGGAGAGCACTTTACCAAGTTGGTGGTTCCAAACTAAAGTTGTCCACAGCGACAATCTCCTTTCCGACTTATATAGAAGCAACAGATTTGGTTGGAGATCCATGTATGTCATTTAACATTTTGTGATTAGCTATCCCATTATAACCTGTAATAAGGAGAGTCTGGTTTGCTTTAAGGTTGAAAGTGTGGAAACTTGTGTAGGTTCAAATATTGTGTTATTTGTCAATAACCTTACCTCCCACCTTACCTGACATGAGTCTCTGTCTCTCACCCTCCTTCATGTTAGGATGATTCCAAACAAGGCTAAACTTGAACGCATTTAAAGTCACATTCAAAGGGTAGATTTTTGTTATAAAGATTTCTTGATTTCAAAATAATCAGTAAATTTAATACAAAATTAATTATTAAAGATATGTAAGATTGGCTGTTGGGGATTTAGCTCAGTGGCAGAGTGCTTGCCTAGCACTCGCAAGGCCCCGAGTTCGATCCTCAGCCCTGAAAAAAAAAGATATGTAAGATTGTGAAGAAGTTTTAAAAGAAAGTAGAATTTATAAAGGATCTCATGTGATTGAGCTGATAGATTTACAGATCTTTGTGGTGTCAAAATAGGCACCAAAGTCATATTAATGTTATTCTAGAAATTATGTTCCTTGTTTCAAAGCTGTTTAGTCTTATTTCTTTCATTTTATATTTTCCTTTTCAAACTTTATAAATGTTGCTTGTTCATATTTTACAGAAGTACTACTTCTAACAGAAAAACCTGGGTGAAGCTGTCACTTTGTGAGAAATAGGAAGTCTGATGGTCCATTTTCAGAATGCAGCCTTAAGGGTCCCATATAAAAAGAAGCCATCTTAAGTCAGGGAACCTTGAGGCCAGAAGGAAGCCATATTTAAAACTCTCTAATCCTTGTCCCCTTACACCTGTAAGCACCGCCCACTTCCTGTACCCCACTTACCTTCTTTGACTTTCCATACTCTGCCAACCTACTTTCTGTAGCTGGCCCTGTCCAAACTTAGCCCAATATGTAGATTGCACCCCTCAGCTCCTCCAATTAGAGTGAAGGGCAGGATTACATCAGACTGGGGATAAATACCTGCAGGTTTCCTTTGCACGTGTGTGCACTTCAGAGCCGCTCCTTGAAAGCCCACCCTCTCATGGGAGTAAAATTCCTGCCTTGCTTACCCTCCACCACCAAGTGTTTTTACGTTTCTAACAATTTGGAACCTGACATGGGGATCGTGAGGCTTCCTCTTCCAAGGGGAAATGCATCCTACTGCCCTGTGGTGGTGGTCTTGGGAGTAGGAAGCGGCAACGACGTCTGTGGCCTATGGGATTCAAGGTCAAAAATGGGTAAACTACTCGGGGAGGGGCCCAAGCCAGACAGAACCACTGAAAACAATTTTGTGCACGAGGCAAAGGTAGGAACATCTTTTTCTTAAACTCAAGGGAGGATAGAGGGGTATAAAATACCTTGGTGGCCAAAGCATCCTGTTGGGTATGATTTAAATGCGTCCGAGAGGAGCTGGAGTGATGACTCATGCACTTACCTGGCATGCATGAGGACGAGGGTTTGAACCCCAGCACCACGTACCCAGCGAAGTGTCCAAGCAACGAATAACACATGAAAAACTAAACAAAATTGATTCTCTCTTTGATTCTCTCTCACTGTCCCTCTCTCTCCATTGGAATAAAAATACACTGGCCTAAAACCATAGCAGTGGCTTGGGCTAATTTACAGGTTGCAACAGACCTCCAATAAATGAAGATAAGTAGGTTATTTGTCTTGGACTCAGAAACCCAGAATCATTCCTGGGAGAAGACAGGATGGGAAAAATAAAAGTTTTACTCTAGAGAAACTGGATGCCAATGCTGGGAGGGGGCTACCTAAAATTCCTTAGGCAGCTCTCTGGGCTAGTGTTAAGATTTTGGAAAGATAATCCTAGGAAAGAAAAAAATGAAATTTTAAATCCAAGCTGCCCTCTACAGAACCTAAGACTGCTCCTTTTGTAGGCTGAAATTCTGATGTCCTCCCTCATGCTGGATCACTGGAGGAAATCTGTCTGCATTCTGCCGTGGGGCAATGTGGGTATTGGCCTAAACTGCTGGGATGAGCTCTGTACAATGGGTGGCACACCCAGGAACTTTGGCGAACTCCCTAATTCCTGTAGCTTCCCTCTTCTCTCCAGTTGGGCATAAGGAAGGAAAATGGAAAGATGGCTGTTTCTTTTTTTTTTTTTTTTGAGCTCATGATTTTTATGGTTAAATTCTCCTTTGATCATACTTTTTTTTCACTCCGTCTTGTGTTTTTTTTTTCTAACTATAGAAGTTCGTTTTGGCCTCTGCCCTTCCCGCTGTCTTCCCCATTCATGTTGTTATTGTAGTTTTCTGTGTGTGTGTGCACACCTGTAGTGTATGTTTGTGTATATGTGTTGTATGTTGGGTCAACATGTTACCAAATTGGCTCAAATGAGTGCTCATAAACAAAATTTAAAAAATGGATCCAAGTGCTTTCAGTTCATGTGACTCAAACATTTCCACAGAGAAATGGAGAGAATCCTGGACTATGATTCCTCGGACAGGGGACTCATATCCTGAATCTACAAAATTCTCAAAAATCTTAACTACAAAAACACAAACAACCCAATCAATAAATGGGCCAAAGAGCTAAATAGAAACTTCTCTACAGAGGATATTGATCAAGCCAATGAATACATGAGAAAGTGCTCTAAGTCACTAGTAATCAGAGAAATGCAAATGAAAACTACATTAAGATATCACCTTACGCCAGTCAGAATGGCAAAAATGAAGAAAATTAACAATAATAGATGCTGGAGGGGCTGTGGAGAGACAGGCACACTAACACACTGTTGGTGGAGCTGCAGACTGGTACAGCCCCTCTGGAAAGCAGTGTGGAGAATCCTCAAAAAATTAGGGATGAGACCACCATATGATCCTGCTATTCCAGTCCTGGGTATCTTTCCAGGGGATTTAGAATCAGCACATTACAGTGACACAGCAATATCTATGTTCATAGCAGCTCAATTTACAATAGCTAAATCATGGAAACAACCCAGATGTCTGGAAGAATGGATCCAAAAACTGTGGTACATTTATACCATGGAATATTACACAGCAATTAGAAACAATGATATTGCAGCCATTGAAGGTAAATGGATGGCTATGGAAGAAATTTTGCTGAGTAAAATCAACATAACCCAGAAAACCAAGGGTCAAATGTCTTCACTCATCTGTGGAGGCTGGAACTAGACCCTGGCCATTAAGAGAAGTGGTCTAATATCAGGTGTTAAATCCAGATATCATGTAATGTTACACAACCTAATACTTTTTTTTAGAGTTGTTGTGGGAAGGGGAAGGGAGGGATAAGGGTGAGTAATTTGGGGGGCACTCTTGGGGATAAATCTAATTTTCAGAACTATATACATTATCTATTATTTTGTTAAAATTTGTATGATTGTTCAACAAATAAATTTCTCAATTAAAAAAACATTTCCACAGAGGTTCAACTGAAGTAGGATAACCAAGTAAGAGCAAAGGTGTGTCTGGCTAGCCCACATGTTCTTCTAGGTGGCCAATCAATAGAATATGGGTTCCTATCAATGTTTAAAGTGTAACATTCATTGCTCCTAGGATTTTTCTTCAGCAGGGGAGAAATGGCTTACACTGTTTGACTTCACTTGTCTGATGCATTGCTTTTACAAAGTTAACTTTTAAAAATGAGTAAATTAGATGTAATACAAATGGGATTAATCTTCATGCATGTTTGCTGAGAGACGTTTGATTGCAGCTGCTGAGTTCAGGTGCTCTTGGCTTCTTGGATTCTATAAGAAAATACATATTTGGCTCTATTAAATGTGTTTACAAGTTGTTGGTAAGTGGGAAAGATTTAAGGTTTTGTTTCTGGGCCTTCACTGAAAACCCAATTAAAATTATAACAGGTGTGATTCTACATACAAAGTGAAAAGGTTTCAGCTTTGTTTCAATTAAAATACTGTAAATAGCATAAAGTATTTGATCTTATGAAGAGGAGCAATTAAAAATTCATAAATTTTATAAGAATTGTTTCAAAACGTAAATTTAAGAAATGATTAAAAAAAAAGGAGAGGGCTGGGCTGGGTGGTTCAGCGGTTACGGTGCTTGCCTGGCATGCATGAGTACACGGGTTCAAACCCCAGCACCACGTTTGAGCAACGAAAGCCACATGAAAAACTAAATAAGTTGGTTCTGTCTTTCTCACTCTCTCTCACTGTCCCTTTCTCTTTAAAAAAAAGAAAAGGAGAAATACAAGAAAGTTATAGGTATGGAAATATTTTGACATGAAAATCAGAATGGAAGAAATGTTTCCAGATGAAAAGGTATTTTGTATAGTAAAGTGGGCAACCTATATAGAATGTCTAAGTAAGCTCCAGAAGGTTTGTGGAAGCTAAGTCTAAAAAGTCTGTGTGTGATTAAGTTAAAAATATAATTGGCACAATCGGTTAAAGTTTAAGATTCCTCCTAAGGTCAAATATTAATGTACTGCTATAACAAGGACTTCTTAAGACATTGAACTATTCTTATCTATCAAGATAATTCCTGATGATAGGTTTACTTACGAAAACTAAATATTAAAGAAATTGAATCTTGTACTATACTGGAGGGCCATATTGCCATTTTAGGGCCTGATTTGTATCTGTTTACTTTAAGTACATAAACGTTTCATTGTTATATAAATAAGATGTATTTATACACCAGATAATAAGTCTGATTATCTAACTAAAGAAATTTAAAGTTATCTTTTCATTCTTGTCAGCATTAGACCTATAATTGTAATTATCCCACATTATGAATTCTAAATTTGGCTTCAAAGGTTAAACTTTTAATAGAAGGACAGTAATGTAATGTTTTGGTTGTGTATTAGATTATTCATGTCCTCTAGGTATTCAAATCTCTTTAAATGCAAAGCTTAGGGAAATAATTTACCAAGCTAGTGTTTCCACTAAAGCTGTCTGCAATGGTAGTCTCTTTCCGAGTTAGGGAGACAACAGAGTTTGGGAAGATTTATTTATGCCGTTGACTATTTTATGATTGGATAAAAATAAGCTGTCATCAGTGTTGTGCATTGTTTTGTGCTTCCCTTTGCACTAGGATGGAAATTTAAAGGTATTTTTGAAGGCCATTGGGGAGAACCTAATTTGATTGAGGATGAACATGTAAAACACGAAGGCATTTTGCTACTTTATCCACAGGGAGAGGATGAAAAGCTCTCTTAGCTTTCGATTCAGGTTAAAGGTTTGGGATTATAAAAATTACATTTCTTGGTTCACAACTATTATGCAAACTAAACGTCTTTTTACTTTTGTTTTTCATTTTGTATTTCTTCTTGTAAAACCTTTTAATTGTTGTCTGAATGCTTTGTAGAAGTATAACTTCTATAACAACCTGAGTTAATTTGGGATAACAAGCCATCACAGGATCCAAGGCTGACTTCAGCTAATAATACTGATCCCAACTAAGTAAAGAGGTGTATGTAACTGTAAAATGATAGAAATTAGAGCTAAAGCCCAGTACTCCACTACAGGACTAATGAAACTGGCCTGCTGGATGTTTAATACCAACACCGAGTGACCAAAGGTAAGGAAGTTAAAGCGTTAAGGAAAATAGTCAATATTTTGGCCCTTGCCCTGTTTGGTCAGCTAAAACTCAGGAGACAATGGGACTTCTCTACAGGCTTGACAGCTCTGGGTGACATGACCTCCTGGTCACAGAGATCAAATGACCCTAGAGAACAGAAAGCCACCTAATGTGCATGATGCTAAAGAAGGAAGGTCATTGGACAGGGAGATGTCCCTGATGCTTCCAAGTGAAGCCACATATGGTCAGCAAGACCCTGACCCATCCTGGTAAATGGCATTGATAGAGGAAAGTAGAGGAACTAAAGGGCTTCTCATGAGTTCCCAGGAGCGACCCACTAAAGAATCTTGGCTGCCTCTTTAATAATAGATTGGAACCAGGTCAATTTTGACTGACTTGGCCTTAAACACCTGGAAGGAGAGTTATAACCAAAGTACAGCTCTACTTTAAAGGACGAAGGTTCTTCTGTGTCAGCCATATCAGAGGTAATTAAAACTAAAGCTACAGAGAAGTTGCCTAGGCAGGAATGCCTAATACACAAATGTGTTCTAAACCACTTTGAGACCTATCTATACCCTTCTTATTTTGGTAAGGTTAAAATGAACTGCTACTGAGGCTCCCCCTTCTAGAATTTGCAATTCACCATTTCCAGCCTGGAGACCTGATTTTAAATAAGATCTGAGAAGCAGCAAAGATTCAACTGAGCTGAAAAGGACCTTACCAAGTGCTCCTGATCAACAGGATGGCTACCCAAACTGCTAAAATGGGGAGAACTTATTACTAAAGCTTATTTTCATCTCAAAAAGTTAATATATCTGGGATAGATGGCAATATCAAAGGGTATAATGAAAATGATATTAACGGTATAAAAAGAAAAAGGGATTTGTGAGAAATAGGAAGTCTGATGGTCCATTTTCAGAATGCAGCCTTAAGGATCCTATATAAAAGGGAGCCATCTTAAGTCAGGGAACCATGAGGCTAGGAGGAAGCCATATTTAAAACTCCCCAACACCTGTCCCCTTACACCTACCTGTGAGCATGGACTACGTGTTTATTAAAGCCTATTAGGACAAAGGAAACATAATGCTATTTTCTAGTACTCTTACTGACCCTAATTAAATGAAAGGGATAACTATAAAACTACGCATTAAAGATAAAACCTAGTACTCCTACTTCAAGAATTAGTGAAACTGGCGTGCGGGATATTTAAAACCAAAACTTTGAGATTAATTTTAGGAAAATAAAAGCGCCAAGGAAATTGGCAAATATTTTAGCAATTGCCCTTTAAGATCACCCAGGACCCGGAGAATGGAAGATCACCTCTATAAGACCTGCTCCTTGATGAGTGTCACCCAAACTTCTGATCAGGGGATTCATGGAGGACCCTTGAGAACAGGAAGTCAATCAGTGTTCATGTAGCAAATAGGAGAGTCATTGGAAAGGGGGATGTCCCTAATGCTTTCCAGAGAAGCCTCATGTGGTCAGCAAGACCCTGACCCATCCTGGCTAATGGCACTAACAGAGGAAACTGGAGGAACTAAAGGGCTTCTCATGAGTTCCCAGAAGTGACCCTCTGAGGAATCTCAGCTGACTCTTTAATGGTAGATTGGAATCCAGCAGGAGAGTTATAACCAAAGTACAGCCATATATAGACAATAAAAAGACAGTGGTTCTTTGGTGTAATTTAAGATATATACTTGTGTCAGCCCCATCAAAAGTAATTAAGGCTGAAACTATAAAGAAAAGCTTCCTAGACAGGAATGCCTAATACACAAATGTGTTCTGAATCAACTTGAGACCTATCTGTGCCCTTTTTATTTTGGTAAGGTTAAAATGAACTGCTACCGAGCCCCACCCCCACCTTCTAGAATTTGCAATTCACCACTTCCAGCCTGGAGAGCTGATTTTAAATAAGATCCAGAAAGCAGCAAAGATTCAACTGAGCTGGAAAGTGCTCCTGATCACTGGGACGGCTGTCCAAACTGCTAAAAGGGGAGAACTCATCACCATGGCTTATTTCACCTCAAAAAGTTAATATATCTAGGATAGATGACAATATCAAAGGGTATAATGAAAATGGTACCAAGGGTATAAAAAGGAGGGGCAGCTGGAGTGGTGGCTCAGTGGTTGCTGCACTTGCCGGGCATGTGCAAGGATGCAGGTTTGAACCCCAGCACCACATACACAGCCATGTGTTAAACAACAAGAGCCACATAAAAAAACTAAATAAAATTGATTCTATCTTTCTCTCTCTCTCTCTCTCACTGTCCCTCTCTCTCTTTAAAAAAGAGAAAAAGGGGGATTTATGAGAAATAGGAAGTCTGATGGTCCATTTTCAGAATGTATCCTTAAGGTACTCGTATAAAAGGAAGCCCTCTTAGACGGGAACTGTGTGGTGAGAGATAATCCGTTTTTAAACTCCTTATCAGGTGTCCCATTACACCCATAGCTCTTTTCTGTGCTCACCCCAATTTATATTAACCAATTGTTCAGATTGTACCCTTGAGCTCTTCCAATCAGAGTGAAGGGTAGGATTGGGTCAGGTTGGAGATATAAGCAGGTGGGTAGCCCACCCAAGTGTGCTTGCTCATCGGATCCCCTTTGTGTGCACACCTTCTGCAGAAGTAAAGTCTGTCTTGCTCACCCAAATCCAAGCACGTGTTTGATTTATCACACACCCAGTATTTCTAACACTCTGGCACCCAACGTGGGGCACAAAAAGTCACCTAGGGGTTGTAAGGCTCCCTCTCCTAAAAGGAGACATGTGTCCTACTCCCTTTTGCAGTGACCTCAGATGGGGTAGGGAGCAATACTCCCTGGAGCCGAGCAAATACTTGGAATCAGAAATGAGTCCGCAATGCAGGAATAAGGCTGCGCACAGACCAGGAAACTTTGTATATGAACCAATGGTAGGAAAATCTCAGGTTTGAGAGATTAGTACTTCCTTGGTGGTCAGGAAATTCAGAGGTTGTGTGAGTGTGCCTGAGATGTATCTGGAACATGAAGCAAGTTCACCAACTCCTGATCCCTTCCATACACTCTACCTTTGACCAACCAACTCAACTGAAGGGCTGTGTAATGATCCAGAAACCATTCAAAGACCAGATTGCATCACCGTAAAACATCTTTCTCTTAGACGGTTTTATATGTATAAGTGGCCCGTTCAGTCAAGTCTTTCTTCCTAAGAGACTCACTGGTAAAATCAACATAGTATGGCCCATGTCTTGAACAGCCAATAACAGGTACAAAACAAGAGGCAGGGACAGACCACCAAAGAGGATGCCCAAAACCATGACCAACAGATGGGAGCCTTTGAAGAAGACCAGGCAAGATCCTTCCCAAGAGACTACCTACAGGGTCAACACAGCATTGCCCATGTCTTAAGGGGGGAAATAACAGATACAAACAAAAACACGGACAACCAGAGGGAATTCCTGAACTCAAGGCAAATAAGCAGATGAGAATCTGGAACAGACCGGAAAGGCATGATAATCCCTAGGTTCTTGAGTCCTACTTAACCATGACTCCCATACCTGTTTAAAGAGTGCACGTTTCACAAGTGTAGCAATGGTCCTGCATCCGGAGCTCAGCTGCCATCCAAGACTTGGCAGGTGCACTGGCCACAGGCTGCAGGCCACCCTTGTCAAAGATGAGTGTCCAGGAAGCATGAAGATGCCATCTGAAGACACCCATGGCAGCACACTGCCCGCCACGCAGGCAGGCATCAGTCCCTGGGTCCCTGAAGCTGGAAGGCTCCCAGCCCTGTGCGCACCCTGTTCTTCCTGCACCCACCGACACGGCGAGGGCTAATCCATGAGTGAAGCACAAAGATTAGCAACCGCAATGACAGAGCAACTATGACAATATACGTGATGAAGCTATTTAATTTTCTTTTTTCTTTTTCTTTTTTCTTTCTTTCTTTTTTTTTTTTTGAGAGAGAAAGAGACAATTTTATTTATTTTTGCATCTGACATTTGTTTCTCCAACACTCAGTTGTGTATATGGTGCTGGGATTTGAACCCAGGTCCTCACACATGCCTGGCAAACACTCCAACCTCAGCCACTGCTCCAGCCCAATGGAAGCTCTTTAAAATTAGCAAATTGCTTAATTTCCCACTTGCTGCTTTCTGACTCTGTCTGGTGGATGAGCAGACTCCTCCCCAGCATTGACCTTTTACAGATCAGTTCCAATTCAAGTTAATGACACCTTTGTTTGCATGTTAGGCCCTGATAGGAAAGACCACACCCCTAATTACCCACTGTGACCCTGGCAGATGACTAAAGGGGGCAAAGCCCTTTACAGCTGATTAAGAGTAGTAGTTGAGTGCGTGCCAGCTTTTACAGATAACATTCCAAGAGGCTATGGCGGGTCATTCTGAGTGGGGAGGAGCCGTCTGTTAAGCAGACAAAGCCTCCCTCCCCTGTGCACATCTGTCACGAGGTCACGCACTCCTGACAGCTGCATGCTCGGTTCCATCTAAACACCTATCACAAGACCTTGCCTGGTGCGCACGTTTTGATTTTATTTGATTTCACATCTTTCATGGAATTTGAAGCTGGGCCACTGGTGTCCGACACTGAACTGAAGAAGGACTCTTGGGTGTAGACTCAGGAGGAGCGAGTGTGAAGCAATAAATGACCACGAATCCTTTGTGTGTGACATTTAAAAGAGCGTGCGTGTGTCGAAGCTGCACACATTCATACATTTTTGAAAAATCAACCAGGACACAGATTGGAGATTCGGGGCTCTAGCAGCGAAGCTGGAGTTGGAGGTGCACCCCAATCCAGGCCTTTGTACTGAGTTTATCACGAGCAGTCAAGCAGTCGGGACACCGAGCTAACACACCTCCCTGTGACTTGGCAGTTTTCCGTGGTTTTGTTGTAGTTTTTGTTTTACGCTCCCGTATTAACCAACAGTTTTACAAGGTGGTCATCACTACAGCCCTGGTCCTTCTGAATCAAAGCCCTCCTGATGGTGGGACAGGGCCCCGGAGCTGCTGCCCTCCCTTCAGGCTGCTGTGGCCAAGCTCCAGGAGCAGCAGAAGTGCAGTCCTCGCGGCCTGCGGCACAGCAAGGCCAGGTCAAGGTGCCAGCAGACTCTGTGGAACCACTTCCTGGTTCACAGAAGTGGCCTTCCTGACTATCAGGTAGTGGAAGGGACATGGTGCACTTGGGGGCTGTTTCACAAGGGCACTAGCACCAGTAGGGAGGGCGGCACCCTCGCGACCCAGCCACCCTGTCTTTGAACACCATCACACTGGGTGTTCGTTTCAACAGATGGGTTTCGTGGGGCAGCTTCAGGCCACACCTCACAAGGATGCACATGCACACATGCACACACACACACACACACACTCACTCCAGAGGAGCGAAACTGTAGATTCTAACCTAACAAGAAGCTGAGAAGTGAGTCCCATCAGAGGCTCACCCCCCATTGAGGGCATGGGGTGGACAGTGATCCCAGGGTCACCTAGGCAGAGATGGGCAGCATCAGACCCTCTGTCCTCTGCTAAACTCTGCCGATGTGGCCTGTATTCCTCACACAGCAGTTGTATGGCAATGGCTGCTCCGGGGCACTGCACGTCACCTGGAGCGTCTCATCTGGAGGGTAGCTATGTCCTTGCAACCAGCCTCTCAGATGCCTGTGTCTGGGCAGGGGGACCACCACACCCACCACCCTGCACAAGTATTAACTGGTGACTTGGTTTGCACTTTTACGGGATTTATCCCAAGTACTTGGAGTCGCCTCTAGACATCTCCTAACCACCTCTGTACTTCCGGGCTGGTCCCCGGGCCTGTGCACAGGGTTGGTCCTGACCTCCTTCCCTCTCCCTCCCAGGCCTCTGCACAGGGTGGGAACTAACCTGCTCTGTGGAGAGAGATCCATGCTATCCTTGGTGGATAAACACAGTCAAGCAGCCTGGCTGGCATCCCACCTGTGACCCAGGAGGACTCAGACCCTCATCAAGTCACCCTGGCACAGCTGGATTCAAGAAGGACGTGCTGGTCCTGGAGGCCACCACCCAGAGCTAGTGTGCCAGGGCTGCTGGTGCAGGTCAAGCGCCAGCTCCTGGGTCCTGTCCTGTTGTTATGTGGCCCAAGGGTCTGCTGGACCCACTCAGGAAGTGTTCCTACCAGGTGAGAACAGAGGCCCGTGATAGTCACCTACCACAGCTGCACCCCCACATCTCCAAAACGAGGACCTGGACGAGCCTACTGGTGGCTTTATTTTCACATGCACTAAACGCAGCAGGTCCTGGATATGACAGTGAGACTGGGCCGGCTCCACAGCCCTGCCAATCCCTTAGACCATCCTGTTCCAAACCCCGTCTGCAAATTCAGAACACAACAATCTTGTGTGCTCTGTCCGCTCTCGGCTCTTGGTACTGGGCAGGACTGTCCCAAAGATGCTGCTGGGGTCCCCGGTGCCAGCCCTGCCCTGCTCTGCCAGAAGGTCACCTGTAGTTCCCTTGACCTTCAGAGGCCATGGCTGCAGGGTGACAGCAGAATTAGGTGGACTCAGCCCTGCCACTCTGGAGTCTCAGTCTAGAGGGTCGGAGGTTAAGCAAGGGCACTTGTCAAGAAGCAGGGGTGAGGGCCCTAGGGAGGTACACCCAACATGCCACCATGCTGCAGACCTGGCATGAGGCCAGAGGATGCACTGAGGCAGGGCAGAGGTCCTGGTAGAGCTCCATGCAGCAACTGCCCAGCGGTGGAGTGAGACTGAAACAGGGACTTACGGAGGCTGTCTGTGGTGAAGGCAGTGACTCTACCCCGGGCTGCAGGTGCCCAAATGCCATTAACGGCATGACAAGCCTGGCCTCTCTGTTTCACTTTGCGTCTGTCCCCTGTTACCTTAGCCTCTGGGTCAGGTCCCTGCTGGCTGTGTGGAGGCCTGCTGTTCATGTGAGGAGTGGTCCTCTAAGCACAGTTTGTTAGTCCTCAACTCATCCAAGCTATCTCATCCCTCTTCAAGGGGGAGGAAAGATTCAGGCCCCTGGAGGGGCACCCTGGTCTCAGGTGCTGCCCTTCTCCTTCCAGGACATCAGCCACAGCAAGATACCACCCCAAGCAGAATGATTGTCTTCTGGAAACCATGCCACCCCTCCCAGAATCACAGGTCCCAGGGGTGACATCCAGAGCAACACAGACTGTCCCCCAGGTCATAAGGACTTCTCCGCAGCCTCCTTGCAGAACCTGAACTGAGAGAAAGGCCAGATGAGTTTACCAAGAGCGCTGAACTGGGCAGACCTCTCACCTGCCCCAGTTCCTGTGGACACCCAGGACAGGGTGGTCTCGCTCCCTTCCTGGTGGGGCCACCCTCATGAAATGCCCGTCTTGCCTTCACCAAGACCTTTCCTGTTTGGGCTTTGGAGCAAGTGGCCAGACAGGGTTTGTTGGAACTCCAGAGTCAGGCCCTAGCCTAGGACTCTGCTAATACCACACACTGCCAAACCACAGCAGGGCACCCTTCAACCAACCCAAACCCAAACAAGATGTTAACCAGGGTGAGGGGATCTGACCCACCTTCACTGAAAATGGTCACTGCGCCGAGGGTAGAAGGGAAAGAGGTGGGACCTGGGCACAGAGAAGCCAAGGCAGGGGATCTCAGGGTGGGCTACCTGTAGGGGCAGGGGCTGGGCTTTAGCGGGTCTGCAGCCTTCTGATTGGGGTCCTGTCAGCCTCTTTCCTAGATATTCCGGTGGGGGGGGGGGCGCTGGAGAGAGCCAGGGACAGGACCAGCAGGCACGGTCAAATGCTGAAGCACCACAGCCTCCCCAGGGTAGGCTGTGAACAGGGCCAAGCCCTGTGCGTTTCCCTCTAGTGGAGAACAGCAGTGACCGGCGACCGCCAGCCTGGTCCATAGCGCCATCTGGCGTCCAGAGGCTTGTGCACAGCCCTCAGCCATGCCGGCAAAGGGCCCTGATCCCTCCTGCACTATCTGGATCTTCTTTGACCGCCTCTTCCCCCCACCCCTTGACCCCTTTTACTCTCCCCTTCCCTCTACTCTCTTCCTGGGGACCCCTTCCTCACTCTTCACTACCAAGCCTAGATCTGCAGTGGGGCGGAAACTCAGGGTGCCCAACCCTCAACAGTGTTACTCCCCCTAAGCAGAGTCCACCTTCAGTGGTGCTCCTTCCCCTAGACGGGGCCCACCCTCGACGGTGCTCCTCCCCCTAGACGGGGCCCACCCTCAACAGTGCTCCTTCCCCTAGGCGGAGTCCACCCTCAACAGTGCTCCTCCCCCTAGGTGGAGTCCACCCTCAACAGTGCTCCTTCCCCTAGACGGGGCCCACCCTCAACAGTGCTCC